>JAQJVL010001638.1:0-161480 GCA_035578905.1 Stictocephala bisonia | reverse complement strand
TGCCGAGCAGAACCAAACTTGTTGTAAAATTTTTATTACAGTTCATTTAAGACCTAAAAGAAAGCTTAGCACCAATTTTAGTTGCGATCTGCTTTGTAAGTTCAGAAAAAACGTCCCAGAATTCATCTTAGACCTAAAAGGAAGTTTAGCACCAAATTTTCTTTAATCTAATGTTTAAGTTCAGAAAATTCGAAAAATTAAACGTCGCGTTTTACGCGGTTTGGTCGAGAACCCGATTTAATTTTTTGAAACAGTTTCTCAGAGAGCACCTACAACTCTAGAGAAAGCTACATACCAATTTGCATTCGAATCCGTTCCTTAATCATAATCCGTAGCGAAGCACGGGTACTTTCTGCTAGTTCTTTATAGTGCTGAAATGACCCGAACTTTGTGAAAACTTTTTTCTAGAGTTCATCTAAGACCTAAAAAGGAAGCTTGGTACCAAGTTTTGTTGCAATGTGATTTGTAAGTTCACAAAAAATACATAAATTTAAGTCGTGTTTTTCGCGGTTTGGTCGTGAACCTGATTGAATTTTTTGAAACCGTTTCTTAGCGAGCACCTACTACCCTAGAGGAAGCTACGTACCAAGTTTCATACGAATCCGTTCGGTGGTTTTTGAGATTTCGTGTTTAGTCAGTCAGTGAGTGAGTGAGTGGTATTTGGCTTATATATGTATAGATTATTAATAATTTACCATATATTTGTTCTTATATTCTTTTAATTATTTACATAGGTTTTTCAAATTCATAATTGTCTTGTTTTGTTTATAACCAAAAATAAATTTGTGTTGCCTAATGATGCCAGCTTTGCACAAGTGTTTTTTATTGGCGATTTTGTAAAAATATACAACAAAACTAATTTCATATTCAGCATTATAATAATTTGAATAATAATTTTAATTTAAACAATCAGGTAGAACATTATCTCAACACATGATTGTATATTTAGATTTTAGAAAGCGAGGAAATTAAGTTTATGAAATATTTTATTTTGGCGATAAATCACAACAAATACCCTTCACTTAGACTAGTAACACCTCGGCTACGACATTTTAAAGTTTCCCTAACTTTGTGAAGGGCACTTAAGTATAAAAGATGTTTCCAAGACTAACCTGGCTATTAACAGGGTCGCTGTTTTCATCTCCAGAACTAAAACGCTGCTGGAGGCATTTTAAAACCAGCTGCGTTAATCTTATTTAAATTAACATTTTATTACTATAAATAAACATCATAAAATTATGTGTTTTTTTGTGTGTACACGTTGTAATTTTTATTCTATAACAATTGCAAAACCCTCGGTAATTCTGCTGGAAACTTCAACTTAAGAAACACGTTCTCCACTATCGAGTATTTTCTCACGCATCCAACGACTCCACAACAATGCAGATGTTTTATGTGCTTTAAGCACGTCTGCGCATATATATGTTATATTTAAATGCCACTAACCAGTTGACGATGTTCTGAATATTTTACATAGTTTTATATCCACTCGGTCGACTGGAAAAATCGAAATTTAATAACTTCGGTTCATTCCAGAATTCGATAATCATAAAAAACCAAGTAAAACTGGCCAGCCGCATGATTAAAATCAACATTAGCCATGTTGAGGGGACAATTCACGTGTTACGATTCCAAGCAATAATTTATGTTAAATATAGTTAGGAAATTAAAGTGACATACGATACCAATTAATGATGAATGAGCTGTCCACTGTTTGCTCAGGGGAGGATGGGGTAAGATGAGTGATGCCGGGGTTCGGATTCCACTGATTGACTACAGAGACGAGTACACCCCCACCCCTATATATAATTACTGGCCAGTAGAGTAATTCAACACCTCTGTCACCTGATTTATCGCCAACCGTTGGCTCAGGTGATTCGGGTTCCCCAATGCCGTTGGAATTCCCGCAGTCGAAGGGGAGGCAAACCAAATTAATAGAGTTGAATATATGACAATTTGAAACATTGTTTGTTGTCCTCAAGTAAGATTCCTTTGGCAAAATTTTCGATTACTATTCAGTCATAATAACAATTGTTAATCATTTCAAAATTAACAAGATTAGGAACCAAAATATTTGGATAAAGTCTTAAAATTTTTAAAAATGCTATCAAAACCAGGAATTTCTGGTAACTAACAAATGAAAATATCACATTATTAACTAAAAATACGTGCAAAGTAACAATCTTAATCTAAAATAATATAATTTAGCTTCAGGTTAAGTTTATCCAAAACTAATTATTTACTCGTGCTTTGCTATGGGATAAACATATTTAAACAGTAATATTTCATCTTCAATAAAATAATTGTTAAATTAGACTCTCCGCGTGCCAACCCTCGTCAATAATGAGACATTGCAATTAAACAGAACACTACATTTAACACTACATATTTGCAATACTTATTAGCAAATACATTTATAAACAGCTGTTTTATGTGTTAGTGAGAACTCGGTAGTGTTAGTGAGAATTCAGTAGTGTTAATGAGAATTCAATAGTGTTAGTGAGCACTCAGTAGTGTTAGTGAAAACTCAGTAGTGTTAGTGAGCACTCAGTAGTGTTAGTGAGAACTCAGTAGTGATGAACGATTTATATACAATTTTAGTATATAAATCGTTATTTATATATTAAAAAAACAAAATGTGATTGGAATTCACTATTCCTTTAGATCCTATTTTTTAAACGTAATTAATTTATAAATTAAACTGTGATTATAGAATTTATATATTTTTTAATATAGAACAAATGAAAATACTAAGAAATTTAAGAAATAATATAATTGTTAGTTAAATTTCAAAATTGTTCTTAAATGAGATTCTTTCACATGATTACTATACAAATATATCATAATACATAACATAAAATTAAATACTGAAGTACACAAACCACTCAGATAGACCTTTGTAGACGGTGGTACTTTTAAATCATCAATCACCTACGTTCTCAATAAAACCGATAGAGGTGTCCTAGAAATGGTTTTATGAATGTTTTTATTTAACTTTGCATAATTCAAAATGGTTCCTCATCTCACCATAATCACACAAAACAGAGGTATGTTGGTTAGATATTTCGTAGACTCATCGGTTATCGATCAATTCGTAAAACTATAACGAATAATGAATGGAAGTCTGTAGAAATGCTATGCAATATAGAACCTTCCCCTCACCCCTGAGACCGTTCTCCACTACGTTTCGCCCGCTTCTGAGCGATCCAGTTGGAGTAGTATACATCGATGGGGCGAACTGGTTGCGCGGGTTCGAGCCTCATTTCTGATATTTGCCAACCGTCAGCAACTTGGTGTCAACTCCAACAATATTATGCTAATTAGAAATCTGCTTCTGCACCAACCAATTGACTGACGTTAAAAATCAAGTAACAGATGATTTGCCTCTCCAGATTTTTACAAGCTAATTCTTTTAATTGGTATTTATTTATCTCATGACGAACCTTATGAAGAATCAGTTGGCTGAAATTTATTGTACGTTTATAGGCCTTTCAATCACTGGGAAGTGGGACCGTTTTTTTTTATATAATAAATATAATATTATACAGAGGTTTTTATTTTTCTGTATGATACTCGTAAAAAACCTCTGGAACAGTAAAAAAACTCTTTTTATTTCTCTACCGCAAATTTACCTTCACAGTTAAATATAATCAAGAATAAACAATTAAATAAGGTACATTTATATAATTGTCATGAATACTTATATTTATTTCGATGTTAACGTAAGTAAATAGACATCCTTAGCAGTTTCAAGTAATTACTGAGTCTGCAAGTTACAGAGGCCTTTCCACAATCTTACCTCTTTCGCCATCCTGTCTTCTCATCTCACGACGACACCCTCCATTACTCACTTCATCCGCTCACCAGACAGTCCCCATAGTCAGCGTTACCTCCGTTCCATCTTATGTTGTTATGTTTCTGTTTCAGCCCTCTGTTATTTTCCATATTAAAAAGCTGAAGAAACAATAGCAGAGATATCTCATGATTGTGAATGTGTCTTTCACTTCACCAGATTTCCATCAATCGTGAAAAGTCGAGAGCCGGAAGTTGTTCCTATTTTATTCATTATTATTCTTCATTATTCATCTTTATTCGTTTGAAACATTTTATATTTGTACAAACACGTCTACTCTAAAAATATGTATAGTACTAAATTAAATTAAAACTAAATTAAAATTAAAATAGTGTTACAATAAATCACTAAATTTATAATAACACTTGTCCAAGAAATAATGTTTAACTTTAAACTGAGAATGATCTCTCATCTCTAATATTCAATGGCAGTTTGTTGTAGACAGTAGTGCAAACATAGTAAGGCCCTTTTTCAAACAAAGTTGTGTTATGCTTCAATACTGTCAACATCTCTCTAGTCCGAGTGGGATATTGATGAAATGTACCATTTTCAACAAAAATATTTGGGTGTTTCTTGACAAAAATACATGCCTCATAACCAATCAGGCCAGCCAAATATAGAATTCGGAGTGTTCCTAGATCACTCGTGTACAGGTGAGAGATGGGAGGTGTCACCTTACCGTTGACTGTGACAATGAGATGAGAGACACAACAATAGGGACAATAATCGTTATTCCTACTATTATCAATTCGGCAGATTTCCGTCCTAGATCACTCGTGGACAGGTGAGAGTTGGGAGGTGCACCGGGGTGACAGAGACAGTGAGATGAGTGATACGTCAATAGGAACAATCACAGTAATCTCACTATCATCTCTTCGCCAGATTTCCGTCCTAGATCACTCGTGGACAGGTGAGAGATGGGAGGTGTCACCGGGGTGACAGAGACAGATGGGTGAGTGACACATCAATAGGAACAATCACAGTAATCTCACACTCATCTCTTCGCCAGATTTCCGTCCTAGATCACTCGTGGACAGGTGAGAGATGGGAGGTGTCACCGGGGTGACCGAGACAGTGAGATAAGTGACACATTAAAGGTGAAAAACACAGTATTTCCCACTATACTCGCTTGGTCAGAGTTCCGTTCTAGATCACTTGTGGGCAGGTGAGAGATGGGAGGTGTCATCTGATCGGTGACTGTGACAGTGAGATGAGAGATGTAACATTAGGGACAATAATCGTTATTTTGTTTTTTTAGGGAGTTAATTGTTTTATTTTTAGAATTTAAATATTTTGAAACATCTTTATAAAACATCCTTGATCCAACACATCCTAATTAAAACATTTAGGACTTAAACGGATGAATCTGATAAATCTCAATAACATTTCATTATAAACATTGGCCCAAGACAATTTGAGGTATGATTGAAGAATTTGTACATGATAACAGAAAATGTATCATAACAAAAAGGGTCCATTCACCGATCGTTCAGTTAATGGAATAAAATAAAAAACGGACAATCGTATTTCTTTAAATGACGTATACTATTGAGGTTGGTTTTTTACATAAGATGCTCATTTTAAATTAGTAGCTAAATATAAAAAGTTTGAAAAACTTATCTCTAGCATTTAAGTGATAAGTAGGCAATATTTTATGTAACCTTACAGGTAGCCTCATTAGTGACTAATTCGTGCGCGAAATGTAGTCGGAGTTAGAGGTGGGTGGGAAAATGCAAATTTGGTAAAAGCCACGGTAAACTGAAAGCATCTAAAAAAATCAACACGTTAAAATATCTGAGTGTGCTAATTGTATCCTGGAGAAGGCTCATTATCTTATCAATTCTGCAATTTAAGGCCAAGATGGGCCGGGCCATCTAACTGTTCACAAACTAAGGAAGACAACTTTCTTGACATCTCGTCTACAGACGGGTTTACCGACATGGACACGAAAGTCATCTGTGCAAAAAGCATTCTGGAGAACGATCGCTATCTTATTTATTGATTCTGCAAGTCGTAGCCAAATGGACCAGCAGCTAACTGTTCACAAACTAAGGATAAAAACACAACGTAGCCTGGATGGTTGTTTACTAGCATACTGGCTTACTCGCATACCAGCTGGTAGCCTAGCGGGTTACCTGGCGGGAAGTTGGACATACAAACTACAACGCTCAAGTCAGTCGCCTGTCGCCCTTGTCATCTTGATGGCGTGTTCCATTGATGAAGTATTTTCTTTTAGAAAACTCTACTGTCCGGGTTTTTCAGTACAGTATATCAGATTGAATGAAAATACATTTAAGAACTAGTTTCTTATAGACTGAAAAAGAACTGGGTAAATTAGCACAAAGATACGATAACGCAAGGAGAGAGGCTAGTACTTGAATTCCGATATTTAGCAACTGGTGCATCAATTGTCCTTTGCTTTCAGATCGGGAGCGTCGAATATAGGTAAAATTATAAAGGAAACAGTCGAAGTTTTATGTGATGTTTACAACCACCCCGCATAACAGTTCACACTGAAAAGGACTTTGAAAAAATGTCCAAAGATTTCAATGATTTTTTCCCAATATCTTGCCTGATGAAGAAATGTATTATTAACGTCACTCAAGAGCGAGAAATTCGATTGAATGTGCATTCGGCATTTTGTATTCCAAATTTAGTACATTACTACATATGAATCAGTATGTGTTCTAAATTTGACATACATTAAAAAGGCAGTCTATGTTTTTTGTGTTGTATAAAACATACAAATAAATTCTATATTTTTGTATATATTTGTAATAACAGAGGTATATTCGGCAAAGTATGAGTAACTTCAGATATTTTTATGTAATGTCTGCTTTTGCAATAAAGGAAAAATTAATATTTAATTTTCAAAAAAATCTTAACTTTAAGCTAATCGGTCTCTGAAATTGTAACATATAACGTAAATGTAACTTCTATTGTAATTTTACTCATTATAATATTCACTTTATTAAAAAAATTAAAAACTGTAATTAAATGTTAGTTGAAAAAATGTTTCAATTTACATCATGAAACCCTCTTTAATTTAAGGTCATCAAATTGTAATGTAGTGCGTACGCCTCGTCTCCATGGAATCCTTCATTTTAATTTGATGGGGAGATCACGGTCTTCGGACTGCTTGACAGACCGAGAACCGTGCTTGAACACGATTTGAGAAGAATCCACTGAGTGGCAGTGTTGCCAACCCCACAAGGGAAAATAGTGGGGGAAACCATACAAAATTACCGTACTTTTACCGTACCTTAAAGCATAACACACACAGGAACCGAGTACATTATTTGGACAATGACAATGTGTTGTTAGCAAATAATAAACTAATATTAAAAATAACACATTGTTTTTGGTAATCATGCACATTCTTACCACCTCTGAAAATAAGATTTCATGTTTTTTAACTCATTTTTCACCACTTTTTTAAGTGGTGAAAAATGAGTTTATATCTCTTGAGGAGTTTGATTTCATACGCGGAAAACTCGTTTTTTACCGAAAAACTAGTTTTTTATCTAGTAATGAAAAAACCAACTTTTTTAAAAATCGTTATTTTTCGACAAACTTTTTCATTTCTCGTGTTTTTTATGCTGAACACAAATATATAACTGGTTTTGAGGTAAAATTATTTTTTCAGCTCGAAAATGCATTTTTACTGACATAACCAAACATAACCTAACTTATCCTAATTGTCTATTTTCTCAATAAAAATTCGTAATTTGCGTTAAATTCGAGCGTTTGGCCTCCGTGACGGCCTGCCGGCCGTCACTCTGGTGGGAATATAGGTGAATTCGGTTTTTGTGATTATAGTTGTTGTATATAACGATCGCGTAATGGCCGCTAATCGCGATAGTAGTTTTTCCGTTATTTCTCGAGAAATATTTGTAATAGAGCAAAATAGTTTTCAAATTTGTATCCAGCGCAAAAAACACATCAAAATAAAAAAAGATGATTAAAATACCATATTAATGTAAATATGACATAATACTAAAAGCTGTAACATTGGTTTTTCGAATTTTTCAGTAAAATACGTTATTTCCGCGGAATAAAAAACATAACTCGTGAAAATACAGCCAATTCTAAACCCATTTCAATCAAAATGTTCAAAATTTTTTTGTTTTCAAGAAACTGGATAAATAAATTGTTTTTATTTTTTAATTTTAAGATGGAGTTAAAATTTATATTTTCATTAAAACTGATTTCAGCTTTATTAATAATTAATTTTTCTACAGTAGTTGAAATAAAAATTATGTCTAGTTTATTAGGCCTTATTAGTAAATTAGCTGTTCAATCCCTAAGTTTCAATCCCCCCTAAGTAGCCCTACTGTACTTATTGTGTTATTAGGCCTACTGCTTTGTAATATGATAGGCTTATAGGCCTAGGAAGACTTAAGTTCATTAGTTTAAGTTCTAACATATATTTATCAATGCTAGTAACTATCCAAGCTTGAAAATTGCCTAAAGATAAAAGTATACTACCAAGGATAATTTGGTAATCCAAATAAATACACTTATTGTTTTTAAATTATTTTTATTTAATTCTACATATGGTTTTAAGATAAAATATATATATATACTAAATTTTTTAGGTAGGCCTATCTGAAATGAAATCATAAAACCAACGAAAAAACTTATGAATAACAAAATTGCACTAAAAATCATACTGTCATTTCAATAATAGTCAATAGGCTACAACAAACATATTAATTATTATTTAAACTTACTAAAATAGGTCATTTAACGAGTTTTTAGGAATGAATACATGAGAAAACACAAAAAAGATATGAAATAGAAATCCATAAAACAGCACAATATTTATTTCAGATTTACATGACAGCTACAGGACATGATACTTATAAAACTCTTGTACATAATAATTAACATATTCCCAAAACAGCCATCTTAACTAAACATAATTTAATCCTAAACTTCTTAAATTAAACAATCATACTAAACTGCTGGCAGCTAAAAAGAAACAATATCAAACTTACTTTATTACAATTTACAATCTAAATTATTGAACTCTTTATATTTGAGGTAAAATACAAAATTAACACATAGTATACATATACTTCTCAATAAGTAAATTCAAATAAAAGGTTGCTACATTTTGTTAAAATACTCTCCAACTTATCATTAAAAATATCAAACGTAAATTGATTTAAATTAAGAAATTTTAGTGTCTTATATAACGGAAAATCATAATGTGAAACCGTTCTACATCTAGGCAAGGCAAATAAATTAATTTTCTAAAAATATGATGTGGTACATGTAAACCTATGATACTTAATAAATACGGACTATCAATGGAATTATTACACAACTTACATACAAAACTAATTAAAGCTAGATCTCTCCTTGTGGACAACATTCTAACTGCAAACATCTCTCTTAAACTAGAAGAAGGGGTATCATAAGGGCATACATAATTAAACTTTTTATAAAATAGGAATTTAAGAAATTTGTTCTGTATTTTCTCCAAATTACCAGATTCCATTAAATTCATTTGAGGTAAAATACAAAATTAATACATAATATACATATATTTCTCCATAAGTAAATTCAAAATAAAAGGTTGCTACATTTTGTTAAAATACTCTCCAACTTATCATTAAAAATATCAAACGCAAATTGATTTAAATTAAGAAATCTTAGAGTCTTATATAATGGAAAATCATAATGTGAAACCGTTCTACATCTAGGCAAGGCAAATAAATTAATTTTCTAAAAATATGATGTGGTACATGTAAACCTATGATACTTAATAAATACGGACTATCAATGGAATTATTAAACAACTTACATACAAAACTAATTAAAGCTAGATCTCTCCTTGTGGACAACATTCTAACTGCAAACATCTCTCTTAAACTAGAAGAAGGGGTATCATAAGGGCATACATAATTAAACTTTTTATAAAATAGGAATTTAAGAAATTTGTTCAGTATTTTCTCCAAATTACCAGATTCCATTAAATTCATTTGAGGTAAAATACAAAATTAATACATAATATACATATACTTCTCCATAAGTAAATTCAAAATAAAAGGTTGCTACATTTTGTTAAAATACTCTCCAACCTATCATTAAAAATATCAAACGCAAATTGATTTAAATTAAGAAATCTTAGAGTCTTATATAATGGAAAATCATAATGTGAAACCGTTCTACATCTAGGCAAGGCAAATAAATTAATTTTCTAAAAATATGATGTGGTACATGTAAACCTATGATACTTAGTAAATACGGACTATCAATGGAATTATTAAACAACTTACATACAAAACTAATTGAAGCTAGTTCTCTCCTTGTGGACAACATTCTAACTGCAAACATCTGTCTTAAATTAGAAGAAGGGGCATACATAATTAGTCTCGTATCATAGGGGCATACATAATTAAACTTTTTATAAAATAGGAATTTAAGAAATTTGTTCTATGTAATATTGTAGTATGTAATAAATTGACTGATAAGTGACAAATAAGTATAGGCCTTCAATTTGTTAATCGCTGTCGGAACATGAACTCAAATCAAAATCTACTTCTTCATCACTAGGCTGAAAACTCCCTCTCGAAGTTGATGGACAGTTCATAGTTTGTTTTGTTGTTACAGTAGGTTCACCATACATTTTCTTTGTCATACACTTTAACATATTTTGGGTGGGTTCAAAAGTATGACATCCTTTACCTCTTACCTTCTGATCACTGAGAAGCAACCCATTTAAAGTTGCAGACTGAATTTTATTTCTGTGTTTAGTCTTTATAAGATTGACTTTTGAAAATACCCTCTCACAATTAGCTGACGAATGGGGTAAAACCATCACATCTAACGCAAACTGTCTAATTCTTTGAACACAAAAACTCCTTCGTAATCTTGAATATGGAAGATACTATTCCAAAAAGATCAGGATCATTATTAGTATCTAAATCAAGCGTATGAACTGGAAGACGTCTCCACTGATCATCAATGGCTTGATAATGGTCACTACTTACAATTCTTGGAAGCAGCTTCATCAGTGGCAGTAATGACGGTTCCTTAGTACCACTTTCACAACATGCATATTTAGGATTGAACACATGCAATTTTGAAAGCACTGGATCGCCAAAGTCATATCTCTTTTTGATCTCTTTACATGCAATGATCAGAAAACTCCTACATCTCATCTGAAAATCCAAAACCTTTACTTTCTCTTTCAATATTGCACTGTCTTGCAGCCCATTTAAAACATTAACACCAAAATACATTTCATTTGGTTGCAAAAAATTACAGTTGTTTCCAGGATCAGTTTGACTGACATCTGTTTTCAATACGTACTCTCTTTTCATGTACGTACACAGCAGGTCTTTAAATTCTTGTAACATGCTTGTGTGCATGAAGATTATTAGGACTTTTTCTCCCTGAAAGAGTTTGTTGAGGTTATTAAATTTTGGCAATACCCAATCTAAAAAAAAGTAAAACATTTTCACAAAGGGATCTTGAAGTTGTAGATAGATAAGTTCAGCTGCGTTTAATCTTTCTTCAAACCACACTGGTAAAAAATAGTCTGAGAGCCTCCCATTGTTCTATAATTCGTTTTACAACGGCCAAAAGTGAAAGCCACCTAGTCTGGGAAAGTCGTAACATTTTGTGAGGTTCAACTTCACAAAAATGTTGGAATTCCTGGAGAACAGCAATTCTTTTGCTCGAGTTTTTAAAGACAGAATATATATTCCTTGCAAGGTCTTCACACTTCCTGGGTAATTCTTTGCATGCATTGCTAGCACAGAGGTGAATAGAGTGGCATACACATTTTTGGACAATAAGACCAGGCATTTCTTGTTTAAGTTTTTGTTGAACTGAGTTATACTCGCCCATCATTGTATTGCATCCATCACTGGCAAACCCTTCAAAATTACAAAGGGGGATATTTGATTTGTTTAATGTGTCCATTATTAATCCAAAAAGTCGTGCAGCACTAGCACCTTCTTTGGTGGTTTTTGAATCTGAGATATCAAACACATCAACTAAACTGAAAAAATTGGATACTACTGCTCCTTCTGTTTCATTGAAATATCTTACACAAATACAAAAAGATTTATTACTCGCTATATCTGTTGACTCGTCTACTATGCAACTAAATTTACGAGTTTTCAAAATGTCACAAATTTCTTCATAACTGCATTGGCCTATGACATTTTTTAATATATTCGTAGCTTTAGTTCTGCCCAAACTAATATTATTCAAAACTTTGGAATCAGGTATAGCCGACTTTAATACTTTGACTAAATGATCTGCAGATTTCAGTGAAATGTTATGTTCCGCTAAAAATCCACATAATTTTATTTCAGCTATTTTTGATTTGGTATCCAGTGGGGTTTCTGTATTGGTACAAAATCTTTCTAAGGTGCAAACAGAACCTACAGTCGAAGTTGCACTTATACCTTTAGCTATTTTAATGTGCTTCTGGCTTGTAGCATGTCGTTTTAGAACAGTAATTTCAGCCAAGATACTAGCATTACAAAATTTGCACATTGCTTTTCCTTTACAATCTCCAACAGGTGCAATCCATGCGCTAAAAAGTTTATCATTTTCCCACTCTTTACGATAATTTTGTGCTCTGTGCATAAGTTTAATATCACTCTCCCCCCTTATTCGTTTTTTCTTTTCGGGCGTGTTACAAGTCCGTTTATTACTGGACCTAATAGTAGAACCAGAGCTTGCAGCATTATCCACCTGCATGCGTTCTACTTCGGTAGTGTCTACATTTTTCTTAAAAAAAGATCTGATATTTTTTTGATTAGACATGTTATTTCACTCACCACAGCAAGGATTAATCGGAAGACACGAAAATCAGCTTCATTATAAGTCTATAATCATGCTAATTTAAAAACAACACTAATAAACTGTTTGTAGCAGTCAGTATTCATCTAACAGTTCCTCAAAATATCAATTTACAGGTTATGTTCAGCAATCAAGATTTACAGTCAATTGAAATAATAAAGTAGCACTAAAAATATGGTTTACTTTAAAATTCATTAGACATGTTATTTCACTCACCACAGCAAGGATTAATCGGAAGACACGAAAATCAGCTTCATTATAAGTCTATAATCATGCTAATTTAAAAACAACACTAATAAACTGTTTGTAGCAGTCAGTATTCATCTAACAGTTCCTCAAAATATCAATTTGCAGGTTATGTTCAGCAATCAAGATTTACAGTCAATTGAAATAATAAAGTAGCACTAAAAATATGGTTTACTTTAAAATTCATTAGACATGTTATTTCACTCACCACAGCAAGGATTAATCGGAAGACACGAAAATCAGCTTCATTATAAGTCTATAATCATGCTAATTTAAAAACAACACTAATAAACTGTTTGTAGCAGTCAGTATTCATCTAACAGTTCCTCAAAATATCAATTTGCAGGTTATGTTCAGCAATCAAGATTTACAGTCAATTGAAATAATAAAGTAGCACTAAAAATATGGTTTACTTTAAAATTCATTAGACATGTTATTTCACTCACCACAGCAAGGATTAATCGGAAGACACGAAAATCAGCTTCATTATAAGTCTATAATCAAGCTAATTTAAAAACAACACTAATAAACTGTTTGTAGCAGTCAGTATTCATCTAACAGTCCCTCAAAATATCAATTTGCAGGTTATGTTCAGCAATCAAGATTTACAGTCAGTTGAAATAATAAAGTAGCACTAAAAATATGGTTTACTTTAAAATTCATTTGTATAAGATACCTACGAAAAGGTCTTTACCAAAGTAATTACTAAACAAAGAACAAACACAACTCTCAGAAGAAGAGTTAACAGTCAAGTTACAAGTCACAAAAACACACCTACACCAGTACAGACCAGCCACTGACGGAGATGGGAATGGGATTATTGGGATTGGGAATTATGGGATTGAAGATTGAATACTAATACTACTGACTACTCCGACTCCAACCGAATAGTTTTGAACCGAAACCGATCGTTTCAGTTCAATCAACTGTTCCTCTTAACTAAGACTAAAATACGTACATATCAGTTACGTATAGTATTGCTTTGTTTAATAATGCTCTCTTGAAACTGAAAAGAGATCAACTAATTAATGTTCAGTTTTAAATGTTAATTGTTTGTATTAGTAAACAAAATTTACAGAACTTACAAATTAAATTACCGTACCTTATCCCATTACGGGGAGGCAGATACCGTACACCGTACGTGTGCTTAAATTACCGTACGCCCCCACAATTACCGTACTGGTTGGCAACACTGCTGAGTGGCCCTAATAACTGAACGAAATGCGCATGCGCGCGTCGAACCATAATCGCTTACTGCTATGTAACAATCGAACTAATTTTTCTCGCTTAGAGCTTAGCTCACTGCTACCATCCCGGCTACCAACCAGGCTCCGACCTTCGCGCGCCCACTAGAACGCATGCTCCAATTCTAAATAGCAGTAAGCGAGTAAGCGACCAACTAGGCTACCAGCGACCTGCCCGGCCCGTATCATTAACCTAAGGAAGCCAACTTTCTTGACATCTTGTCAACAGACGGGTTTACCGACATGGATGCGAACGTCATCTGTGCAAAAAGCATTCTGGAGAACGATCGCTATCTTATTTATTGATTCTGCATGTCGTAGCCAAATGGACCAGCAGCTAACTGTTCACAAATTGAGAAGACAATTTTCTTGACATAATATCAGTTGTGTTAACGAAGTGTCTACGAAAATCATCTGTGCAAAAAGCATTCTGGAGAAGGATCGCTATATTATTTATTTATCGATTCTGCAAATCAAGGTTACGATGAGCTGAGCCAGTTACTGTTTACAAACTGAGGAAGACAACATTCTTCACAACGCCTCTATAATAAAGTTTACCGACAAGTCTATAAAAGTTCCTGAGCGCAGATAACGTTTTGTTGATTTGTGTATTTTAAATAAAATGTTCGTAAAAGAAGGCACTAACAGTTTCTGTTTCTGAAGTCCCATGTTCACTGACATCAGAATTAACTTCACCACTGCACATTTTTTAAATTAATTTTACAATTTATAGGTATTTTTTACAAAAGTGTAAAAAATAAGGCCTATCTATTTATCACAGTCCAACAGTGTGGTTTAAAGTAAACTGTATTTTAGAATTTACATAAACACATGTTTTTCACGCTATAAATTAAACCACGCCTCATTCTTTAGGAATCATGAAGGGTACGTACTGCATTGACTAAAATACAAGTTTTACTATCGAATTTGGAATCGCAAGAACCCCAATGTTGATTATTCGATTACAGATCGGTACATACTTGAAAGATATAGATAAATTTTAAATAAATATATAAACTACTCTTTAACAAACAAAGAAACAGACATGATAAAAAGAGGACTATATATTTGTGAAATAGTATATTTGATAGATTGTAAAGAAACAATAAACTAAACATAAATAATCACGATAAATAAATAATTAATATGAACCTTAATACAATTGGAAAAACAATGGAACCAACAAACTTACAAAAAATTACACACTATATTGTTAGTGTATAATTTATTTTATACGTTTGTTGGCGCCATTGCTTTTTTTAAATTAAAATTTTATTCCAACAATAGTCATGATAATAAACAAACGACAATAGATTTACCTAGGAACAATTCCTTGAAAAGCCTGCTACGACTTCATCCATACCGATGACATTCCAAGCAAAGCCTATAAGGCGTGGAATGCGATCGCTCCAGTCATACAATCACGATCTCAGCAGTACAAATCACGATGACATTCACGATATCGTAACCTCAAAAGGCGGAAACTGTGTCCCACTAACGAGGGCGGGGCGCAGACTCCCACCCTGCTGTATTCACTATCGTTGTCTAGAGATACAAATCTTTCTTCAACGAGCAGAACATAACCGTTTGTCTGGATTCATTATCAACACGGATGAGAGTTTGAGGCAAAATGTGCTGAACTTGGATGATGAGAAACGTCGTGGGAACCAAGACACGTTTTTATAACACATTTTCTAAATAAGGTTGATACTGTAATAAGGTTATATCCTTTATCATACAATTCAACCACTTTATATCGTAATATTTCCTTTAATAAATATATTACGATCAAAGTGGATGGGTTTTATGAGAAACACCGTAATTTAACCTTATTATCATATTAGATTACTATAAACAAATTGTAAAAAATATAAAACATATCATATATTGTTTTTACAATTTGTTTATTATAATCTGAAGATGCCATAACTAGCGAAAATGTATTAACTAAAAAATTAAAAATTGTCGTATTATTAAAGAATGTTACATTTAAATCCATCAAAATTCCACTAAGGACCAAATGAAGAAATTAAATGTTCCTACCCTTACATATAGAAGAGAGGACTAATATCGATCGAGAAGTGTTTAAATAATAGCTGCAAATTATATAATGTTGTTCAGATTCTACGTATTAATTTTAAATTCCCTGTTTGGTTCTTTTTGAAGATCAGAGGTCTCGGTTATTTAAAAACACACTATATTTAATATCACGTTATCACGTAGGGCCATGCACCTTCACTCTGGCCCTACGTGTGGGCCATGCACCTTTAGTCTGGCCCTACGTGTGGCCATTCACCTTCAGTCTGGCCCTACGTGTGGGCCATGCACATTCAGTCTGGCCCTACGTGTGGGCCATTCACCTTCAGTCTGGCCCTACGTGTGGGCCATGTACATTCAGTCTGGCCCTACGTGTGGGCCATGCACATTCAGTCTGGCCCTACGTGTGGGCCATGCACCTTTAGTCTGGCCCTACGTGTCGGCCATTCACCTTCAGTCTGGCCCTACGTGTGGGCCATGTACATTCAGTCTGGCCCTACGTGTGGGCCATGTACATTCAGTCTGGCCCTACGTGTGGGCCATTCACCTTCAGTCGTCTCCTAACACTACGTTGAAATCAACATTAAGTACAATAAAGTAAGGATTTACAAAAATAGCATAGATTAGTAACCTAGTTGTAATACTAAGACAACAGTAGGGTTTACGGTGCGCAATCCCACTTCACGGACCAACAGCTGTTATTTGTGCAGTATTAGTATTATACAATCAATGCTACTAAAGTGAAGCCGTTGTAAAAGTACACTCTGGTTCTCCAACAACAATGTAAACGTCCTCTACTTTCCCTTCACTTGCCCTTCTCTCTCACAATTACGTTTCCTATTTTAGCCTAATCTCCAGTCTCGGGACCACATGAGTGGTTCTCCGGCGGCCGACGATAAACTAGCACGAGCACCAGGGCTGTCACATGGTTCCAAGAAAAGTATTTCTTTCTACGCTTTGAACCTTTAGCAAGAGGAATGTTTTTTATGACTAGAAAACTAATACAAATCAAAGTTAGTAGATATGTAGCAAAAGCAGACAATAGCACGTTCAATGAAAACATTTTGTATTACATCAATTCAATGTTTATATAGTATTTTATTGTACTGTCCAGTTAGATTTAGATTAATCTGTTTTTACAATCCGTTTTTAGTACTACTGTATTTAAAAAATGTAACATAAAATTCTGTTCAAAATGATTGTAGGAAGACATTTTTTTGGTAATAGCAAAACAATCTTGTTAAAAACGAAGTAGACTTACAAGGAAAATTTTTATTGAAGAGAACAAAACGTGTATTTCAAAATAAAGATATTTTTACCCTTCTCAACGAGAATAAAACATTCAGACAAAAGAGGAGATTTAATTGTGAACCATTACAAGTCTTATGTTTTTTTAGCTTACAATATTGCGAGGGTGGTCTTGAAAACAACAAATATTAAAACAGACTATCAGTAAGAACGATGTATAACTTGCTCAGAAAGTGCTGCATGTCTAGCTAAGCTCACAGTAAGAACGATGTATAACTTGCTCAGAAGGTGCTCCATGTCTAGCTAAGCTCACAGTAAGAACGATGTATAACTTGCTCAGAAGGTACTCCATATCTAGCTAAGCTCACAGTAAGAACGATGTATAACTTGCTCAGGAGGTGCTCCATGTCTAGTTAACCTCACAGTAAGAACGATGTATAACTTGCTCAGAAGGTGCTCCCATGTCTAGCTAAGCTCAGAAGGTAATCCCATGTCTAGCTAAGCTCAGAAGGTGCTCCCATGTCTAGCTAAGCTCACAGTAAGAACGGTGTATAACTTGCTCAGAAGGTGCTCCCATGTCTAGCTAAGCTCAGAAGGTGCTCCCATGTCTAGCTAAGCTCCCACCGTTTGGTTTATTTCCATATAAATTGTGAATTTTATAAGTAGGCCAAGCCCTACGGATCAAATCTATAAAATATTTTCTTTGTCCCAATTTGGCATTAGCCTACAATTCTGACATTACTTTAAACTAACTTCGTTTAAACATTTAACATGTTGAAATATAACTTACAACTAAACAAACGTCTACCATGCTATAGAAATGCTGTTTTACGCAGATAAACTTTTAGATACGCCAAAAGAACAAAAAAGTAGACACATTTATTAACCTCAAAAAGAGATATTTTGTAACGTCTCACAGTGGTTTCAGAAGTCGATAATATTGTACAGTACTACTGAAATTCCGTTCTTCTTCGAACTCAATTGGGTTCTCAATTACAGCCTAATAGCGCTTTACTGGTCCAGTGTCTGAGGATCAAACGTTTAGAGGTTCTCGAGTGATATGTTCAAATAGACTTATTTGATCAGGTAGTTAGGCAAAAAGAATAAAAGCCTATGTATACAATTCAAAACATATTCAATAATAGCTCTTTCATACTGACACAATGATTAATCCTTCGTAGCCTACATCTCGTATTTTATATCCTATATCAAGTCAAAAAGTGCATTGATTAAAATTAATTAATACTTAATTGCCTCATAATTTGATTCATATAATTTTTCAAATAGTAACTTAATTAATTAAGTTAATTGAAAAATTAATTTTTCAAATATTTATAAATATTTCAATATATTTTCAAATATAATTTTTTTCGTATTCTCTGCGTTCCGGGCAGAGTTATTTACTTGGTCTTTAGAGAGGGAGAAGAGGAAATATTGCTATGCACTAAAAGTTCCCTTGATATCGAGATGTAAAAATCTACCCTATCAGAATGGAAGCACGTCCAAGTTTGGTAAATAACAGTAAAGTTGTACACTCTTGGTCTGCAAGTCTATTGGTTCGCATTATCTCGTTAAAAACCACGACACATTTGAGATAACTTTTTAATTATATGTATATACCACTGGGGTATGATAAAATTAAAGTTATGTATACAATTTTGTAAATGTTTTTTTGTTTTTGACAGATTTGTAAAAGTTTTTGAAAAATCGAGGGAGACTTTTACTATACATCGATTACGTTTGGACCCACACTTAAAACTTCAAGTTATTCAGTTCTAGTAAATTACACTACTACAAGGTAATATTTTAAAGACAAGATAATCTACTTTTCAATAGACCTTTACAATTTTAGTTCTATTACATAATTAGTAGATTGTTTGTATTAAAAAGATACATAAACATATGTCTATATTGTATGGGAGTTATCAATTATTAATATTACTAACATAATATTTAGGCAAATAAATAATTATTATTTCATATGTAACAGTTTTGTATTTTTGTCTGTCTTATTTTGTAAACATTGTAGGGAAAAACTGACACACATAACACATAGTCCGACGATTTAGAACAACGCATTTTTGAAGTCGATCGAGACAAAATTAAACGAAACTATGAGTTTTCACAAAAAGTAAACTATAGTCTATAGCTAACAAATCAATTAAGCTAAGAACGATGTATAACTTGCTCAGAAGGTGCTCAATATCTAGCTAAGCTCACAGTAAGAACGATGTATAACTTGCTCAGGAGGTGCTCCATGTCTAGTTAAGCTCACAGTAAGAACGATGTATAACTTGCTCAGAAGGTGCTCCATGTCTAGCTAAGCTCACAGTAAGAACGATGTATAACTTGCTCAGAAGGTGCTCCATGTCTAGCTAACAATCAGAAGGTAGAAGATAACTACCCCTTAATTAACTACATATTCTACTACCTGATTACTAAAAGAAAAACGAAATGTTATTAGTAAAAGTGAAGAGTATATTAGACCAGCGTGTGGGTGAACCGGTTCGGTAATGATGAGAGTCTGATCAATAAAAAGTCAATAAACGAGCTTTGGAGTCCTCAACGTATCACTGACTATCCCGGAAACGGAAAATGGATCGTAACATCACCTTGGCCAGCGAAGGCTAGTATGTGAGTTCGAGACCGAAACCATCAGATATAGGGCAAGGCTGGACAAGGAACCACATAACACGACAGGAGAGTAAATCTAAACACTGGGGCGGACAATGAAGATTATTCTAATTGGATTTATAAAATATGTAATAAATCAGTCAGTCAACGTGTTTGACAAATTCCACAACATTCCCGAGATTCATTTTGACACTGGCTACAGTATATGTCAAGTTTTGTACTATACAGCCCATGTTCTTGTAAGTAGAAAATACGTCTTGTAGCGGTCTTTACAAATATAATACTTATTTTGATTTTAATACCCCGGTGACTCTTCTATTGTAGAAAGTTACGAGTTGAGAGGGTGCGTTAGAAACCGGGGGGGGGGGGGGGACGACAATAAAAGAAAAAATCAAACATCATGTCTAGATCTGCGTTTCAAGCAGGTATTTGATTTATGACACCTGTAAATTTCCTGTAAATTCAAGGTCAAACTTGCACAATCAGGCACCTGGAATGGTGAATCCTAACTCTCACACGAATAGTAGTATTATGAATCTCCGTTACGTAATGAACCATATTTCATATTCCATGTACCTAAAGCAACCTTACAACACAGTTGTATCACGATCAATATAAGTCACCTGGTTTACAATGTCTGTAAAGATTGCACTGTCGCATTTTTTATCGATTTAGCCAAGGATCGATCAAATTTGTCGATTCTTAAACATGTTGTATTTTTATTGTTGAACAAATTGGTTAAAAAATGTTTGGGTGATTTATTATTTTGTCATGAAATTTACTAGTTTTATGTCAGTCATAAATAAAAAATTTGAAGTTATGTATTTTATTAAATTTCAAAAAGTTGTTAGTTAGATTTTTATTTATATTGACAACATGTCTATTAGAACAAACATGAATAAACTTATGATTGAAGAAACTTACTGCAATGTTAAAAAAAGCTTCTCAAGCATCGCTATTATTTAAGCTCACTTCATGGTATTTGTTCTTTCCTCATGTTAAGATCAGCTCTCGGATACCATAGTGACGTGACTGTAAGGACATAATGCAGGAATATACACGAAGACCTGACATAAATTAAAGATGGATAGATGAATATATACAGTATATAGTTAATGATGTAATTACAAAATATCTAGTTTGGCTTCCCCACTCGTGAGAATTGAGAAGGGGAAGGAATCCAATTGAGAAGGAAACTTTAATAGTAAACACAAATGCTTATAAACTAAAGCCAAAAGTACGTAAATTTACGTCAAAAAATCTAGTTAATAAAGTTTGAAGGCCAAGATACATAGCAGTTCTTCAACAAAAAAAGGTAACGCTAAAGAATTGTAAAAATAAATTTCAGCCCAAACATAAAACATAAGGGATGAGAAAATATAGGGCTCGGTTGCTGCCCGGGAACGAACAGCAATTACCGGAAGGCGATACATCACCTGCCAGAGGTGCTGAGTTTCCGAGTTCCGATACAGTAGCTGGTAAATATGTAGACACTACTTCATACTGCCCTCTCAGAGGATCACAATAACGAGGTGGGGGAGGGGAATGGTAACGAATAGCAATCACCAGTACGAGATACATCACCTGCCAGAGGTGTTGAATTTCCGATTTCCGACACAGTAGCTGGTAAGACACTGCTTCAGACTGTCCTCTCAGAGGATCACAATAATGAGGTGGGGGGAGGGGGTTGCTGCCCAGCAATGAACAGCAATTACCGGAAGGCGATACATCACCTGCCAGAGGTGCTGAGTTTCCGAGTTCCGATACAGTAGCTGATAAATATTTAGTCACTACTTCATACTGCCCTCTCAGAGGATCACAATAATGAGGTGGGGGGAGGGGGATGGTAACGAATAGCAATCACCAGTACGAGATACATCACCTGCCAGAGGTGTTGAATTTCCGATTTCCGACACAGTAGCTGGTAAGACACTACTTCATACTGCCCTCTCAGAGGATCACAATAACGAGGTGGGGGAGGGGGATGGTAACGAATAGCAATCACCAGTACGCGATACATCACCTGCCAGAGGTGTTGAATTTCCGATTTCCGACACAGTAGCTGGTAAGACACTGCTTCAGACTGCCCTCTCAGAGGATCACAATAATGAGGTGAGTGGGAGGGGGTGGCAACGAACAGCAATCACCAGTACGCGATACATCACCTGCCAGAGGTGTTGAGTTTCCGACACAGTAACTGGTAAACACGTGAAACTGCTTTACTCCACCCTTCAGAGTATCGCAATAAGTGGAGTGGGAGTTTAGGGCGGGGGGGGGGGTGCTGCCCAGCAACGAACAGCAATCACCGGAAGGTGATAGATCACCTGCCAGATGTCAGCTTTCGACACAGAAGCTGGTAATCATGTAAAATAACAAATAAATTTTATAAGAATAATATAATGTATCTTGCATTTTATAAAGGTTAACAATTAATTAAGTCTTAGGACGGCTTGATAACTTTTAAAAAACAAGAGATATCACAACTAAATTTGGCATATTGTTACTGGTAATAGTAAGCTACTGTTCTATGTACATGTTGATCAGATGTCATCTTTGGGGGACGGCCTGTTAGGAGTAAGAAGAAAATCTTTAATGGCAGCCTGTGTTGATTTGTACATTATTTTAAAGACCAGACTTTAAAAAGGTTGATCCAGTCGGAAGTAATCGCTGTTTAAAGTTTTAAAAATGTTTAATACATTGTACTTACGAATAACAGAAAGTTACAACTTGAAGGAAATACTTGAAGGGAAATTTAAATACCAACAAGTATCAAGATATGCTCCAAAATGAGATGGTTCCTGCTCTACAAGCTTGTCTTGGCGCTGACTTCCAAACATGTTTTTTTCAACAAGACTGAGTACCGCCACACTATGGTGTTCAAGTGAGGCAATACTTAGATACAGTATTCTCTCTCTGGAGAATTGGAAGACGTAAAGCTATTATAAGTGGCCGGCTCGTTCCCCTGACCTAACTCCCCTGGACTACTGTTTATGGGGTTGCCTCAAAGACAGTTTATGAAACTTAGCCTACAGTTCTGATTGGTCTTCCACGAGAATACATAGAAAAATCAGTAGTCAAATTTTATAACCGATTAGCACATTGCCAGAGGGCCAAAGGGGAACATTTTGAACACCTAATTTGAAAGGAGTTCAGTAAGTATTCCATTCAACTCGTAACTTTCTGTTATTCCTAAGTACAATGTTTTAAACATTTTTAAAACTTTTAACAGCAATTACTTCCGACTGGATCAACCTTTTGAAGTCCGGTTTGAGACATTGTTTTCAGTTCAACTAGACCTTTAAAATAATTTAAAACTCAACATAGTCTGTCATTAAATTTTTTCTTCTTACTCCTAACGGGCCGTACCCCAAAGGTGACATCTGATCACCATGTACACAGAAAAGTAGCTTACTATTACCAGTAACGGTATACCAAATTTAGTTGTGATATCTCTTGTTGTTCAAAAGTTATAAAGTCGTCCTAAGACTTAATTGTCACCCTGTATGTGTAATATATTCAATAAATACAAATATATTTTATTTCATTACTAATAGTGCCAATTAATGGTATTAAAATAAAAATGTATGCTTACAAGGCAACAAAGGCAATGTTTTAACTGTAACATAACAAGTGCGAAAAACCATACAATGCGGGGTTTCTTATTTTTAACTGAATAAATACTTTATTATTTCTTTTTTTAATTTATTTAAACTTAAATTTCTGGCTATATTTAGACAGAATTAAATAACAGAAAATTACATATTTAAATTAAATCTAAAATAACAGAAATGCACATATTTAATAGATATGAACAGAAAATTAGTGACGAAGTATTAAAAGCATGCTTAGCTTTAAATAAAATCATGAATATTCTGCTATAAAAATACTTCAATTATAGTAGACATTCCTGAATTACAAAACTTCAATGAGAACAATAAACTGACCTGTCCGGTATAGTTAATTATCTTCAGCATCATTCATGAATGTGTAATATTTTCCCACATGAACCGGTAATTGCATTTCGTAACGAACAACTTTAACACAGTTATTGTTATAAGTGATGGCAAATTAGGTTGAATCCATTTTCCCAGATAAATAATTCACAATTAACAGTGATTCTAAATGGACATGAGATTTTTGGAGAGATGATAAGAGGTTTAAAGAAAAAAGGGCCAAAGGATTTTGAATGGCTGTGAAACCTGAATACGAACACTTATATATAATTGCGAATTGAAACTCATAACGATGCATTGATAAAGATAAAAACAAGTCCATAAAGAAATATACCTTCATGAAAATTTATGAAAAGAAAAATAATGACTAGAATAACTGAATTGTGTTGTGAAGGCAATCAATAAGGATGAAAATATGGATAACGGGGACTAAAAGTAGGTACATTTGGATAAAAACAAATAGTTGTAGTTTATAAAATAAAGGTAAGAGCATTTAAAATAAATGGTAGTAAAAACAATTAAATAATAAGTTGACCATTGTATGTAAAATAAAAAAAAGTAATAGCAACAGGTATAATTTAACACGTTGAGTGCTGAGGGCTAAATTAAAAATCCTTAACCCAGGCCTAAAATTTTTTAAATGTAAATAACTTCTCTTGACATCAGTACACCCCAGATATGATGACAGAAATCCCTTGGGAGGTGTCAAAGGTGAAAATTATGACGTCATCATCTGCGTCGGGTATACCCGTCGCCAGGCCCTCGTGGAGGAATCTTGTTATTGATAGTAATATTTTTGTTGAAAAACGCACTAAAACACCTCTGTAATATTTGTTCTGATTTACAACTATTAAAAAATATCTAAAAGAATCCTAAATCTACTATTTATAATATTTACAATCCTACATACCGCCGTTTTATTGAAAATTTATTCACTATGAAACTTGTCAAAGCAGCGAGCTGCGCATAGTGCTGGCTTTGTATTAATAATATACATTATTAATACATTTAGTGTATTAATAATGTACATATTAATACACTAAAATATATACATTAACACACTAATAACACAACAATAAACTAATAAAGAAGATACACCTGGCGGAGAACGAAAAACGCTTGGGAACTCCGGACTGACGTGCACAAACAACAATGGCAATGTTCACAAGGGCCTGACAGCGTAAGAATCTTCATCGATAAGAGCCGAGCTCACACTGAGCAAACAACATAGCAATGGACTAATGACTGGTATACCCGACGTCAGGCTGCGCGAAGGGAACTGCCCGTCGGGTATACCCGTCGCGCCGCACCGAACGTGTTAAACAAGATAGGAGTTGAAAATAAATAGTTACAAGGATTAAAAGAATTGAATAATAACCAAGAAAATAGTTTTTAAAATTAAAAAAAACAAGGCAGCGATAAAGACAAAATAACACTTCAATAAAAAACCAACGTTCGTAGGGAATTATAAAATATAAAATTATATTTGAATACTGAGGCGAGATTTGAAAAGCAAGTTTCAAAATCTCGCGAGATTTGAAAAATTTACGTTAGCAAGTTAGTTTAAAAAAATAATAAAGAAATACAGGGCATAAACTACATTGGCTTTAAAGCAGCATCACGAAACGGACCAGAATTTATTTATTTAATTTATTACTAAGACGCCGATTGTCAAAATATGGGCGTATATGGATTTAGAATGAGTGTGTTGAATGAAGTCAACATTATAAGGTCAACCATTCCTTAGAAAGTCCATTTACTAATTAATAGTCCAATAACAAATCAACAGCCGGTTCAGAATGAACAGCAGGAAATCAGATGCCCCTTTCAAAATCTTTTACGACACTGATTGGAGATCGAACATATAACTTTTTAGCTTATAAGTTGTACCAACTAAGCTATCGACTAATGAACAGGGCTACAATGGTAGATTTGCTCAGATAAGGTATTGTAAGATCAAGGCAGTAGTACCAGAAAAACACAATAAGAAACCTATATTTCTTGTAACAGTTTTGAAATAGTCAGTTTTAAAGAAGAAATGAAGACTGAACAAAAGAAATACTTCCTACATAGAACATGAGATTAGAACGAAACGATAAAATAAGAATCAAGGCTGTTTGAATTAGAATGAGGAATGAGTGGATTCAAAATAAAATAATAACGAAAACATGATCATCATGGACACAAAACTCGTCAATTTAACGGTGGAAATCAAGCAACCATACCAGCGGTAATTCTTACATGCTCAAGAGACGTAACAGAATCTGCTGTTGTGATTTAGGTGAGCCTTTCCTTCTTGAGCACATTATAAGTGTGAGGTCCTTATCCCTGGTTGATCTGGCAGTAAATAATGAAGAATAAACCTACCAACACTTTAACTGTCGGAGGGACAATAAACTGGGACTGAGGTGGAGGTCAAATATCCGTCGGAGATAAAGCTGTGGTGGACGTAAGGCTATTTATACATGCGTTATCAGACAGACACCAAAGGGTGGTCATTGGCTCCGGCTGGAACATAAGCGATGCCATATAGACATTTACTAATTGATGACGTCATAGTAATCTTGAATCGCAACGGAGAATGCACTGAGTAAGAAATTACAACCATGAGTCTCGCAGTACAGCAATCGTGGTGATGAATCGTCGACTCAATGACAATTTATAGATACGAGCCAGCTAGCCGGCCTTATGTGGCATAGACTTGTTTGTTGTACGCTCCACTCATTAATTGTCCAACCTTATGGAAGGGGAGTCAGAGGGTAGTTTCACTCTCCGAAACTAACAACACATGTAAAACACTAGGAGGAAACAAGTAATATCAAACATAATTTTCTCACTGATAAGTAGAAGGAACGTATCATCAGTTCTTATGTCAATTTATTACGAATGTTTCAACACCAACTTCCAAATAAAATATAAAAATCTCAAATGTAATATAATAAATATAAAATCACAGATAACAATGATGTAATTATAATTGTTTATCTGTGATCTTTATTGTTGTCAGACAGGAAAGAAATAGTAACGTATGGTCATATTAAACGTTGTTAGACGGAAGCTAAAATTCAATTAATGTCACGTGAAATTAACTTTATTAACACTATTTAAAATTGCATTTCGTGTCTGTAACATACAGTACAATAACTTTCCTTCGACTCCGTATATTATAAGTTGGCACTGGAGCTGAGCTGAGCGTTACAACATTAAACGGGCCGTGACAGCGCCTGCCCTAATGACTTTCCTTCCGCGCACACTTTCACTCACCTGTGAAATAGAATGGATACGAGATATTTACAACTTTTACATTCATGAGCATGTCGAATAAGCACTCATTTTTTTAATAATCATTGAATTTTTAGGTTGAATCACTTTTAGAAGACATTTTCTAAATCTAATAAACAGTTTAATTCACGGATCTTTTCACTTTTATTGCAGGAAGATTGGAAAATATTAGTTATTTACAGTGACAAAAAATTGTTTTTTATTGTGAGGATACGTTAAACATGACTAACCTAATTTAACAAAACGTAACATGCACTCCCTAACGTAACGGTTTACTGAACCTAACCTAACTTAATAATTCGCAACATGCACTCCCTAACCCAACGAAGTTTACTGAACCTAACCTAACGTAACATTCACTCCCTAACCTAACGAAGTTTACTGAACCTAACCTAACTTAACAAAACGTAACATGCACTCCCTAACCCAACGAAGTTTACTGAACCTAACCTAACTTAACAAAACGTAACATGCACTCCCTAACTTAACGGTTTACTGAACCTAACCTAACTTAATAATTCGCAACATGCACTCCCTAACCCAACGAAGTTTACTGAACCTAACCTAACGTAACATTCACTCTCTAACCTAACGAAGTTTACTGAACCTAACCTAACTTAACAAAACGTAACATGCACTCCCTAACCCAACGAAGTTTACTGAACCTAACCTAACTTAACAAAACGTAACATGCACTCCCTAACTTAACGGTTTACTGAACCTAACCTAACTTAATAATTCGCAACATGCACTCCCTAACCCAACGAAGTTTACTGAACCTAACCTAACGTAACATTCACTCCCTAACCTAACGAAGTTTACTGAACCTAACCTAACTTAACAAAACGTAACATGCACTCCCTAACCCAACGAAGTTTACTGAACCTAACCTAACTTAACAAAACGTAACATGCACTTCCTAACTTAACGGTTTACTTAACCTAACCTAACTTAACAACACGTAACATGCACTCCCTAACCCAACGAAGTTTACTGAACCTAACCTAACTTAACAAAACGTAACATGCACTCCCTAACTTAACGGTTTACTGAACCTAACCTAACTTAACAACACGTAACATGCACTCCCTAACCCAACGAAGTTTACTGAACCTAACCTAACGTAACATTCACTCCCTAACCTAACGAAGTTTACTGAACCTAACCTAACCAAGAAACGTTCTATTCGAATAAAGTTTGCAAGATCGCGTTCCCTGCCACCTTTCTGAAAAAGGTAAGAAGCTTGTATTTGTCATTTTCTCTATAATTATCAAAATAACCAAAAATATCCTATCACACCAATTTAGTAGGCCGAGTGTAGAGTAGTACAAGCGTTTTGATATGCGATATGCTACATTATTTATCAAAGTTTAATTGTTTAAAACTTAATTTTTAACGATGAAGAGATAAAAAGAACACTTCATTGCGGATTCCGAACTACGTTATGTGAGTGAATTCCATCCACTATCCAGTAACGATTACCATTGTAGCCAGCCAGTCATGTGGTCGTCGAGAAGATTGAGTTCACATCTATCTACAGACTAATATGATCTAATCAAAGCCGTTCATTGAAATGCCTTATTTGCTTACTGCTCACGATTACAACACTACCCTTGCTTGTGTTGTACGTCGGCCAGCACTCAACAAATTTAACCTAGAAAACAAGACAGGCTGGGTTAAAACTGAATATTATACGTTACGATTGGAAAATTATCCAAATAAATTTATTATGAATGTGTAATCTTGTATTTAAATTTGCGTTAAACTAAATACAACAAGACTTCCAAACTCAGTCATTCAAAGCCATTATTGTTGACAATCCTCCTCCTCCAATGTGGCCCACACCTCATCTTTACAATGACCAATAATATGTTTTCAACACTTTATTAATCTCTAATAACAGTTTATGCGAGTAAAATGAATAATTTAATGAACTTTAGAACTGGTTTTACATTTTTTTACAAATGGTATGTATGCTTAAACATATTTATGTGTTAGAAAGACAATACAGGGACTTTGACTATCAAACGTTTTGAAACACGTTTCGAAACAAAGAGTAAAATCTATTTTTGGCGTAAATCATGTTCACTTTTCATGTATAATTAATTGCACACTTTGATTTTCACTTCAATCTTCCTGATTTCGGTTATACTTTCTTTCAGTTCCACAATTCTTAATTTTTAGCGCACCTTGATGAGTTATAAGATTTTTGAAAAGCACATTTTGGTTACGTTAACTTAAGACTGGTTTATATAAGTGATCTTTGATTCATCTTATTCATTTATCCTTTATTTGAGCATGTTCATTCAGGTTACTTGATTTTCATTTGTGCATACGCAGTGTTTCAGTACACAGTGCATAGACTCATTATTTGTATACACGTTGATTCAGTACACAGTGCACAGACTCATTATTTGTATACACGTTGATTCAGTACACAGTGCACAGACTCAATATTTGTATACATGTTGATTAAGTTGTTTTATCCTTTATTTGTGTATAATTCAATTATTCAAGTGACAAATGCTAGCAAAATTAACACATAACTTTAAATTTCATGTAGAAAACTCAACCTTAACTCTGAATACGTCGACTCAGAACACAGAAAGTTTATTTGGCCTACTGAATTAATTTAGTACACTCAAACTTTATTTGTGTCCAAATATACGTACTTGTTTTGACAAGAGTGAATTTGGCCTTATAGATTCTATCGCTCTTCGATTAAACGTGATATTTTAAAACTTGAAGCTTGAGTCGATTGTTTTTTTAACTCGTTAAGATGTCATGGTAAGTTTTCTTAGTTTGGCCAAGTTTCCTTGGCAGCAATCTACCAGTTATTCCAAACGTCTGTAGGTAGGACGAGCTGACCCAGGTGATCCGGCTCTCTCAGCTGGCCTACATTCTGCATATGTTACCGCCGCCTTTGACGGCGCAACACCTTCCACATCTCTGATTGGCCCACTGCGATAGCGGTGGAAACAAAGACTCTGATAAATGCTATTGTAAAATGTCTCCAGATAATTGTAACAAACAGCCGCCTTCCCGACACACGTAGACCTGTAAACAGTACTATCTTGAGAAAATATAGTCCAAACTATGGTAACAATTTATGGTTATTAAAGGTTGTTAAAATAAAAAAAATAAAAAACGACCTCAAAAACCTCTCAACTTTGTTGGAAGTTATTGAGTGACCATCTAAAAACATCAGTTAACAGGGTATTATCAAGTGGCAAGTGTTATACATACTTACTTGTAGGCCTATTTTATTTTTATCGGTCTAACCAAACATTGGTATTTATCTTGATATTACATATCATGTTTATAGTCAAATACTAGCTGTTGGCATCATAAATTAGCGGGTCTTATAAAACATAAAATTGAGTGTCTGATAAAATAAAAGTAAGATCAAAGAGATCATTGAAGATAACAAATCACTGATCCTTTTCTTTTACATGTGATTAATGTTTTTCAACGATTGAATTGAAGTCTGTCACTCTCAGAAGATGTTCTTTTTGCATAACTATTAGCATGATATCGCTCATAGCTTTAAAACGCTACAATTGCCATCTAGAAAAATTTTCTTACTTTAGCAGCTGACTGGGCAATACAAAAAGAAATAGCAAGAACTTCATACACTCCGAAGTGAAGGAATGTTTTAGCCAATGATAGACAACTAGAGACGATATATAGGCCTATATCGCTTCAATACAGAGGAATTATAAATGTCTACACAAAAATAATTGTATTCAGCATGACATAAACTATTCTAATATCTAATCTAATCTAATCTAACAACTGGAAACAGGAGGCATTTTGTTCCAGAGTAAAATTGTCTCATAATCATAAAAAGCTCCCTGTCTGGCACGACAGCAACTCTTTACTAAAATTAAAAGCAAATGGAAAAGAAACACATTTTACTCATTGCTGAATAAATTCATGTGCCTGGCAACATCTCACTGTCTGGAACGACAGAAACTCTTAACGAAAATATGGAAAACTGGAAAAGAAAGATGTTGTACCTCATATCTGAATTAATTCATTTGCCTAGAACACCTCCCTTCACAGGACGACAGAAACACTTTACGAAAATACGGAAAACTGGAAAAGAAAGATGTTTTACCTCATATCTGAATTAATACATTTGCCTAGCAACAGAAACCCTTTACGAAAATACGGAAAACTGGAAAAGAAAGATGTTTTACCTCATATCTGAATTAATTCATTTGCCTAGCAACACCTCCAACATCATAGTATCACCTCCCTTCAGAGGACAACAGAAACACTTTACGAAAATTGGGGAAACTGGAAAAGAAAGATGTTTTATCTCATCGATGAACGCATTCATGTTGCTAACAACATCTCCCTTCCTGGCACGACAGAAACTCTTTACGAAAATACGGGAAACTGGAAAAGAAATATGTTTTACCTCACTGCTGAACGAATTCATGTGCCTAGCAACATCTCCCTTCCTGTTAACAGAAACGCTTTACTAAAATTTGAGAATCTGAAAAAAGAAATGTGTTTTGCCTCATTGCTGAACGTTCATGTGCTTAGTTATATCACCTGTTCGTTGCAACAGAAAGTTTTTGCCCACTATACGTGTAAATTTAGAAAGAGGTGTTCTTACCTCATTGATAAGTGAACAAAAATAATTAAAACTAGCCAATCTTCAGAGTCGTTGAGTATAAAACTCCACAAATTGTATTTTAATACGGAATACATAAATAGTTGACTTTTTATTTTTATATTTATAAAGGATTAGGAATCAATTTTGATTAATGGTGTAACAGTAGGACAAGTTTATTTTATTATGCCTTTCTTATAAAATATTTTATAGTGTTGTAGTTAAAATCACATAAAATGCTATTAAGGGATTATACATTTTTGATGTATGTATCCACGTGCTTATATATTATGTCTATAGTGAATATTTTTAATACTATATTTAAATTTGACATATTCTTCAAATGTCTGGCAACCAAAAGGACACTACATCTTATCACATGTTCCACCACTTTATATTTATATGAATAAATAACATCGTTTGCTTGGACCACCTTAGAAGTTTCGACCCTCCCCCCCGTCTGCTTTAAACTTCTGTTGGTCTTTGACACGTGACACTCTATCCGTTCCACCTGCTCAAGTGAACAATATTGTACACTATTTAATTTCTTGTCTTTCCATTTGCACGACCGTACACTACAGGAAGTTTTCCCCAAAGCCTGTCGGACAAGCCAAGTTATTGTGATTGGGAGCGATCAAATCGCGTGAATTGTGTCGTGCAGCTGAAACCACGGGACAAAACCTTTCGTCTTGATCCGGCAATAAGCTTACAGCCGGGTCGGGACTAAAATAAACAGCCCTTTCTGTGACATCCAAGGCCGCTGGTCCAGACAGACTCTGAACAAAACTGGGGTCCCTAGACACAACCTTTTCCCGCCTACTTCCCCCCCCCCCAAGAGGAACATAGTTAGTTATGTTCAAGCAAAGGGTTATAAAAACGATACTGCTATCAGAAAAATGTTCATTTTAGTATTAGGGTCATAAAGGGGGTTTCATATTAAACATTTTTACTAAACGATTAAGAGCTAAGGTTACACATACTGTATAGGTTAACTAAGTTGTACATAATACATTAAGAGATAAGGTTACACATACTGTATAGGTTAACTAAGGTGTATATAATACACTAAGAGCTAAGGTTACACATACTGTATAGGTTAACTAAGTTGTACATAATACATTAAGAGCTAAGGTTACACATACTGCATAGGTTAACTAAGTTGTACATAATACATTAAGAGCTAAGGTTACACATACTTTAAATGTTAACTAAGTTGTACATAATACATTAAGAGCTAAGGTTACACATACTGTATAGGTTAACTAAGGTGTATATAATACATTAAGAGCTAAGGTTACACATACTGTATAGGTTAACTAAGTTGTACATAATACATTAAGAGCTAAGGTTACACATACTGTATAGGTTAACTAAGTTGTACATAATACATTAAGAGCTAAGGTTACACATACTGTATAGGTTAACTAAATTGTACATAGCCTAATACACAGAGCTAAGGTTACACATACTGTATAGGTTAACTAAGTTGTACATAATACATTAAGAGCTAAGGTTACACATACTTTAAATGTTAACTAAGTTGTACATAATACATTAAGAGCTAAGGTTACACATACTTTAAATGTTAACTAAGTTGTACATAATACATTAAGAGCTAAGGTTACACATAATGTATAGGTTAACTAAGTTGTACATAATACACAAAAAGCTTACGTTTCGTTTATATTTTCTTCATTTAATGTTTTAATACATAGATGATATAAGCTATTTATGAGTATTCCCTCTAAATATCATTTGCTATATCAAAACAAACAACTAGAAGATACCCCCACGTAAAGCCTTTCGTGATTCAGTTGATAACAATTAAAATTGATTACAGGTAAATATAGTTTTAATTAATTGTTTAAGAAGTTCATAAGTTTTTATGAGTTATAAGATATAATATATAAAACAATAATAATTTTAAAAAAACTGTGGTTGCTAGGGAATGGGTTAGAACAGAGTATATACATAATTTCAATATTTAGATTATCATTCCACTTAATTTATATGACAATAAAATATTTATTTTCCTCTAAAATATAGTTGTCTAATTTTGATAGATAGTTGGAATAAGCATCTGTCGTTTGTTTGTATTTAAACTATAAGATATGTCAGTTCAAGTTTTATACATTTCGAGTGTTCTTCCGTGATTATCATGCTAAATGTATTACAGTATTCTAATACATTTTAGAATACTGTCTCTTACAAAGCTACTTTGACACATTAGTAAATATTGATGTATTCAAGAAATTAATAAACCTATTATATATTTGATTTTTGCTCTTTCAGTTGACTTATTGATATTTTTTACTGCATATATGTAACAGTCGGTATATTCGATTCAAAGCGATCAAGTATGGTAACCATATCGGTAATTGTACCCCTAGGTTGGGCGTTGAACCTTTTCGTTCTGACGCTAGCCCACCTTCATGTGCCTTAAATGTACGTAGATATTATTTTTAGTACATATTAGTATTTAAAACCGTTCATCTCATACTTCAGAATAGTTACTCAGGTTGATCGGATTTTCCAAAGTAACCAGGGATTAGCTTGTATTGTTGTGCAGCGATCATAATGTATGTATACATTATGTTGTTTTTATATTTAAACCTTTTATTTAATGAATTGTTTGATAGAAGTGAATCAGATTTTGATTTACATTTGTTATTTTGTTAGTTCTACGAGTGTGCCAACATTTTAAAAGTTGAACCATTTTAAAATAAATAAGCAAAACATAAGAATATCACTTTATTCCAAGTTATTTCACATTAGATTTGGATGCCTACAAACTATTACTAGTTATTGGTGTTTAATACATTTTCTTATTTATCTGAAATAAATATAACAACTATTTCAACTTCTTATATATATGACCCACCCACCATTCCATAGACGTACAGTAGTACTGGCCTACATTTTTAAATTCAAGGAACAACACGCTCGAATTTTTAAAAATAATTAGAAGAACAACGTTTAAAGAAATACATTATGTGTTTTGTAATAAATAGCTTTGTAATGGCATAGTGATATATCTCAAAGTATAGTGAGATATCTGATTTAAAGAATATAATATTCCAAACAGTAAGTTTTTAAATTGAATTTATATTGTATAGCCAATTCGATTTACGTTGGAGGAATGAAGACCTAATTTATTCATAAAAATGAAATTTCCCGATAAAATTTAAGGATAAAGTTCAGCTATGACTATAGTTAACGATAGACTAAAATAAATGAATGAAAACTATTTTGAATGCTTTTTCCATAGTGTGAACGTGTAGAGAGATTGTCAGCTGGGTATATTGCCAGTCTCCCCGACGGTACGCCAGGGACCCAAGTTTAACGTGGCCCAGGAAATTTGTTGTCCTCCCTTGATAGCACCTAAACTTCCTACTGAAAGCAAGGCCAAATTCAGAGAGGGGGTAGGCAAGCCAAGGCTTGGTGAAAACTGCCCGACAAATTAACTGATTTCAGGAATAAATTAAAATTACTCCTGTGGTAGCACCAAACAGGTGTTTTAAATAATTTTATATAAACCATAAGTAATTTGATGCACATGTAAAGTTTAATCTCATAATTTGTTTAGTAGTTAAACAAGAAATATACAAAATTTTGCTTACATTTGTAGTAGGAAAGGAGTAAACTCTCCACGCTTTCAACTAATAAAAATATAATAAAAAAAAGATATATTTGTTCACAAGTAAAAGTATTATCAAAGAATAAAAGTAAAAATAAAACAATGTCATTTTCGCTTAAACACTTTTCTAGCTATTGAATTTTATCCAAAATTCCAGTATTTGTTTATAGTGTCATTAGTGTGTGGACTATACTATTCAGAAATAATTATTACTGTATCAAATTCTTCTGAAAAATATAACATAAAATTCGAATTATACCACAGTACGATTACAAGGAGAAGTTGATTATGAGTTGTCGACAGGATATTGATATACAGGTGGTTGTTCTTTTTAAGCTAGTTGTAAGGTGGATGGTTTCGCAGAGAATGAAACATTAGTTCGTATGTGTTTGCTGATTTGAATCTTGGACCTACGCTACGATTCATTTAATTTCACTCGTTGAACATGATATTAACCTAGTTGTAATCTACATTTATGTTCACCTAGCACAGTCAGGTACCTGGGTTGTAGCGTGATTGTAAGTTACAAGTTGTTGCTTCATGCGGTAGGGTTGCTCTGTCATGTGTGGCTCCATGCGGTAGGGTAGCACTGCTACAGTCAGTAGAGGGGATGGGTATGGCACTTGCTCTGTCATGTGTGGCTCCATGCGGTAGGGTAGCACTGCTACAGTCAGTAGAGGGGATGGGTATGGCACTTGCTCTGTCATGTGTGGCTCCATGCGGTAGGGTAGCACTGCTACAGTCAGTAGAGTGGATGGGTATGGCACTTGCTCTGTCATGTGTGGCTCCATGCGGTAGGATAGCACTGCTACAGTCAGTAGAGGGGATGGGTATGGCACTTGCTCTGTCATGTGTGGCTCCATGCGGTAGGGTAGCACTGCTACAGTCAGTAGAGGGGACGGGTATGGCCCTTGCTCTGTCATGTGTGACTCCATGCGGTAGGGTAGCACTGCTACAGTCAGTAGAGGGGATGGGTATGGCCCTTGCTCTGTCATGTGTGACTCCATGCGGTAGGGTAGCACTGCTACAGTCAGTAGAGGGGATGGGTATGGCACTTGCTCTGTCATGTGTGACTCCATGCGGTAGGGTAGCACTGCTACAGTCAGTAGAGGGGATGGTTATGGCACTTGCTCTGTCATGTGTGACTCCATGCGGTAGGGTAGCATTACTACTGTCAGTAGAGTGGATAAGTATCGCACTTGCTCTGTCATGTGTGACTCCATGCGGTAGGGTAGCACTGCTACAGTCAGTAGAGGGGATGGTTATGGCACTTGCTCTGTCATGTGTGACTCCATGCGGTAGGGTAGCACTACTACTGTCAGTAGAGTGGATAAGTATCGCACTTGCTCTGAGATTTGTGGCTCCTTTAAATACTACTTAAGGTGGCACTATTATTACTAGTCGGTAAACAATACAGAGGGAAATTAGTCTTTTACAAAGCTGTCAGTACATGGGGTGGACAAGGGAACCGTCCACAGTGATAGTCTGTAGGGTGGTTGCTGCTTAATCTGTAGAGTAGAATGTGGGACCATGAAGTATTAGTTTGTGATTAATCACTAAAGTGGGAGATTGGCCTTTACAAAAGTTACCAGTTCATGGGCTGGACATAGGACTGTCAAGTCACTAGTCTGTAGGATGGGTGGCAGTAAGGCCATTTAAGTCGTTTTTGGAGTCTAAGGTGGGACCATTATTTCGTGAGTAATCAGTAAAGTGGGGGATTGGCCTTTACAAAAGTTACCAGTTCATGGGCTGGACATAGGACTGTCAAGTCACTAGTCTGTAGGATGGGTGGCAGTAAGGCCATTTAAGTCGTTTTTGGAGTCTAAGGTGGGACCATTATTTCGTGAGTAATCAGTAAAGTGGGGGATTGGTCTTTACAAAAGTTACCAGTTCATGGGCTGGACATAGGACTGTCAAGTCACTAGTCTGTAGGATGGGTGGCAGTAAGGCCATTTAAGTCGTTTTTGGAGTCTAAGGTGGGACCATTATTTCGTGAGTAATCAGTAAAGTGGGGGATTGGTCTTTACAAAAGTTACCAGTTCATGGGCTGGACATAGGACTGTCAAGTCACTAGTCTGTAGGATGGGTGGCAGTAAGGCCATTTAAGTCGTTTTTGGAGTCTAAGGTGGGACCATTATTTCGTGAGTAATCACTAAAGTGGGAGATTGGCCTTTACAAAAGTTACCAGTTCATGGGCTGGACATAGGACTGTCAAGTCACTAGTCTGTAGGATGGGTGGCAGTAAGGCCATTTAAGTCGTTTTTGGAGTCTAAGGTGGGACCATTATTTCGTGAGTAATCAGTAAAGTGGGGGATTGGTCTTTACAAAAGTTACCAGTTCATGGGCTGGACATAGGACTGTCTGTAGGATGGGTGGCAGTAAGGCCATTTAAGTCGTTTTTGGAGTCTAAGGTGGGACCATTATTTCGTGAGTAATCAGTAAAGTGGGGGATTGGTCTTTTCAAAGGTTGTCAGAGCATGAAGACCTCAACAGTCGCTACTCTGTAGAGAGAGTGGTTGGCCCTTCAAGCGTTTGTACAAGGAAGACCTCAACAGTCGCTACTATGTAGCGGGAGTGGTTGGACTTCAAGCGACTGTACAAGGAAGACGAAACATGAACATTTTTAGGTAACAAAGAACCAGTAGGTCTATCCATAGGCGTTTATTTACAGAGTGGATGGTTGGCATCTGCGCTACAGTTTAGCTCATACAGTGAGTGGCCAGTTCATAGAAATGGCCCATCATATATAGTTTAACTGTGATCATATCAGTCAAATAACTTTGACAGATATGTACGTTGATAAGAATCAGTGAGAATAACTAAATCATTTAAAATAGAATTAATAAAATTATATCTGATATAAGCGTGACATTTATCTTTCACATACACTCATATGCCTGTGCGAAAACAAGTTTACATACCGTGATATTTATTTTAAATATGCAAATCCTCAAATACACAAAAACAGCGTATTTCAATCAGTTCCACTGCAGTAACTACTGCTCGTCTTGCCAAACAGCTTTCATCAGGTCAAATTACACGTCTTCATACGGCAGAGCAAAACGAACTACTCTGTAATGGGATAGTGCGGACCCTATTTTGTAACGGCAACTATACAGACGGGTTTTATGTGATGACGAAAGTTTAGAGCAATATCAATGACAAATTCGTGCATTTGTTTGGGCAATTGTAGTTACACGTAGCTTACACACAATTGTGTCCAGTATCAGTGGCAGTCACATATTTATTTGGGCAATTGTAGTTACACGTAGCTTACACACAATTGTGTCGAGTATCAAAAACGACGTCGCGAATTTATTAGGAAAAACGTACTTACAAGCAGTTTACACTCATTTGTATCCAATATCAATGACAGAGTCTAGCATTTATTGGGGCAATTGTAGTTACACGTAGCTTACACACAATTGTGTCCAATATCAATGACAGAGTCTAGCATTTATTAGGGCAATTGTAGTTACACGTAGCTTACACACAATCGTGTCCATTATCAATGACAGAGTCATGCAATTTATTTGGGCAATTGTAGTTACACGTAGCTTACACACAATCGTGTCCATTATCAATGACAGAGTCATGCAATTTATTTGGGCAAATGTAGTTACACGTAGCTTACACACAATTGTGTCCAATATCAATGACAGAGTCATGCAATTTATTTGGGCAATTGTAGTTACACGTAGCTTACACACAATTGTGTCCAATATCAATGACAGAGTCATGCAATTTACTTGGGCAATTGTAGTTACACGTAGCTTACACACAATTGTGTCCAATATCAATGACAGAGTCATGCAATTTATTTGGGCAATTGTAGTTACACGTAGCTTACACACAATTGTGTCCAATATCAATGACAGAGACATGCAATTTATTTGGGCAATTGTAGTTACACGTAGCTTACACACAATTGTGTCCAATATCAATGACAGTCATGCAATTTATTTGGGCAATTGTAGTTAGACTTAGCTTAGGCACAATTGTGTCTAATGTCAATGATAGTATGATGTGTTACTGAGGCAGTTTACACATAGTTTGAAAACAATTGTTTTTCATTTTAATGACAGCGTCGTGTTTTATTGGGACAGACGTAACGACACTTAGTATAGAAACTACAGTTTTCAATTCTGAAGGTGAAATGTTTGAACTCATCATCAACATTTTAATTTTAATGAATTGCTTAGTTTCTGTTGGAATTTAAAATTCAATTTATATATTAAATAAGGATGGTAAATTAATCATGATATTCGTTTTTGTTAAACTCCTGTTGTTTATTTCCCTCAATATCAATGATCAAGTCAATAAAGCTAAAGAACAATAGCATTATTGTAATTTTGATTTTGATCAAAACAATATTATTGTATTTAAGATGAATTGTTGCGTCACTCTTTTTTCAATATTAATTAACGATTGACCTTTTGAATTAACATTACAATATGGTCTGCCTTTTCTGAACTGACTATTATTTATTGAAACGAATAGGGATTTGTTTTGGATGGAAGAGAAAAACAGATATTTTTATTTGTAAGAATTTTGTTTTAGTGAAAGAGTATATTTTGAAATTGCGATAGATTTAATTTGATATCCGTCCTCTAATATCCTATCACTACATAGTCTAAAATTAAACTACTATGAGAGGCAGTTGAAGTGCAACAACAGTTTAAAAAGTATGAAGTTAATCCTAAATAGACTAACACCCTCTTGGTAACCACGTATAACAATAATAAGATAATAAGGTAAGTTTATTTGTTAGAAACGATATGAAATATGTTTATAATTCCCGACATTTTAGAAGGCCCTACATATTTTGGAAATAAAAAGTAATTAGTTTTGAATACTCTTGTGACAACTTTCTTCTAATCCCTATATCTATTAGATAAGTTAATTTTTAGAACGATTCTAAAATTGTCACTGAACAGTTAATGTCAAAGTTTTATGTGAGTTTCACGAATTTGTCTTTGTATATCATCTATAAATAGAAAATATATTAATTATCAAACATATTGCAACATGTAAAGACATTTTTTTTAAATTGGAATTCACACTACAGATAGCCTTTAATACTTAAAGATATTACTCGTAAATACAGTTTTTATTTTATTTTAATATTGATAGCATTATTCTTTTTTTGTTAAGAAAACTGGCTTTTTTGTTATCATTACTGTATAAGGAATAGTAAGGGTATGTTAACAACTTTAAGTTGTTATTCAATTAATCTATGTGGAACTCTGTTTTATTATTTATTTTAATATTATTTAGTATTTTTACAAAAATTTAACAAACTTTCTTATTCATTCCGGTGAAACAAGTTACTTTTCTGGATGAATGCTCTGTAATTATTACAGAGTGATGTAATATTGTATTAGGAGTCTACAGTGGCTGTTGGTTTTGATTCCATAACAACAATGTTATTTTCAAACCGGACATATGTTTACGCGTATCCAAACTAAACATTTATTTTCAAACGGATTTTTCCAAACAAATTGCAATTGATCAAGTATGCAATTGTGTGTTGGAATTGCTTTGCGAATTCCTAATTAGTTTTATAGAGAAAAACATAACAAAATATTTAGTTTGAGGTTTTTATTTTCACCTATTTATCAAAACTAGGTGTACGTATTCTAATTGTCGAAAGCAAATCCAATGCGCAATATGATAACGTTTAAAATGACACCTCATACACAACCTTTTGTCAATAAATAACGAACAAATATGGATTTGTAAATAACAATGTTCTTATAGGATTAAAACCAACATTGCCGACATCCGACAACTCAATATGTTGTGATCACAATGGAGTTTGACTATTTAACTGTTGTATAGAAGCAAGAAATGGTCGTTAGAGTGGTGAAACCACCGCCTCTGCTAGCGCTCCATTACAAAATGATTCCGAAAGGTTTCCCCTGATATCCCGGGGGTCCCGCAGCTGCGGGCCACATGCTCCCGAGGGAATATTTATTGGAATGTCTAGTTATTGATGTCTGACCGGCCTCTGTCACTCACTCTGTGGGTAATACAGCCATATCCAAATACTTACATGGTTTAAACTTAGTCTTACATCATCGAATTATTTTCAATACTTTCAAGAACGTTTTTCCTCCTTTCACTTGACCAAAGAAATTCTGTATTTTACTGTAACATGAAAAAACGATTGATAATGATATTTAATGAGTATGTTTGGTTAGCGCTGTACTTTTTATCTCATAGATTTACCTTAACCTTTCAAACCCAATTAACTAAAAAAAACCTCCTTTTTATTCATACTACAATATCTATAAAACAAAGCTATGAAACTTAATTGCACTATTTGTGGGCGAATATTGCTGACAATATCGTTAAAAACCCGCATAAAACACCCAGTGTCAGTGATGAGTAACTAAAAGCTCCCTTTGCCAATTCAGAAGGCAGATAATTTTATATTTCCAGCACTAACACTGCATTCATTGTTGTTAGAATTAACTGTTGTACATTCTTTTGTCGTAGGAAAATTGTGGCTGGGTACGTATTAATAAACAACTAGCCGACCGCCCTTGCTTCGCTATAAGGTTATTCTCTGCGCTTCTTACCCTTCCCCCCCTAGTTCCCTCTAAACCATCATGTCAATATAAAAGCTCAAACTGCTACAGTTCTTCTAAGAAACAAAGTTGTATGTTCTAGAAGGTTTTCTTTGGGGTCTGCTTTAGTGGAATGTCAACATTCTTATCTCAATATTGTAAATTTCACAAATAGATTTTACACGTAATTAATTGTATAGAGAACTAATATATACTCGTAGAAAAGTGTAATTAAATATAAACTGTAATTATTGCATCAATAGGATAAAATATACAATTTAAACATGTTGTAATTGTTGTAATAAACTGTTTTGTTTATTTATTTACAAAACAGTTGTTATTAATTTGCTAAAATCAACCCAATTTTATCCTTATGGAATAATTTAGGGGTGGTTTTTACCCCTTATTAGGAGTATATTATCAAGATTCTGTAGTTTTCCTATTTACCCTGCAACAAACATTTGTACCAAAATTAAGCTCTGTAGGATGACGGGAAGTGGGAGAATTAGTTATGGGTGAGTGAGGGCTTTCTATGTTATATATAGATAATACATGATATTTATGTACAACCATATACAATAAAAATAGATAATTTTTGTTGTAATAGATATACATTGTCAATGAAAAAGTAAATTTTAATTAAGAAAGGTAAAGAGTGGATAGGGATGCCTGTGATTTTACCACGTTCACGGTGTTCTCATTTCGGCTGACAAACAAAACCACAATAAACGTGGTAGTTTCGGTTTGGCCAAGCGCAGCAAACAACGGACAGACAACTACGCTCTGTAGCGTGGTCTACGTGAGTAAATAATCAACTGGAGGACAGCACGTATGGCGACCACAATGCATCGGACACCTGTCATCACCCTGCTTGTCAACGTCGGATACATGCTGGAATGAAGTTGGTGTTAAAAATTTTTGTGTGTGGAGGTTATAATTTAGTTATGCGCAAAATTTCTAAAAATACTCATTCCATTTTAAATAATTTACAATAACATACCTGTTTACTTTGATGAAAACAACTAGGGGACACCTCTGCACGCTTCACGTGCCAACCCCGTCGTCATTTGCTACGCTCGTGAGGTAAGCTCGGCCTGCGGACTCTTAGGGGAGCTCGGCCCATGGCCTCGCCAATACGCTCTGCTAGAGGCATCTTTGTGGAACTCGGCCTTCGGCCTCACCAAGACACTCTGCTACAGTCCCATTTGAAAAAGTCGGCCTGCGGCTTCGTGGAGGAGCTCGGCCTACGGTCTTGCCAAGACGCTCTGCTACAGACCTCTTTGAGGAACTCGGCATACGGGCACGTGGGGTAAAGTTCGGCCTTCGGCCTCATCAAGACACTCTGCTACAGTCCCATTTGAAAAACTCGGCCTGCGGCTTCGTGGAGGAGCTCGGCCTACGGCCTTGCCAAGACGCTCTGCTACAGACCTCTTTGAGGAACTCGGCCTACGGCCACGTGGGGGAAAGTTCGGCCTGCGGCCTTACAAAGACACTCTGCTACAGTTCCATTTGTGGATCTCGGCATGTCACCTCGTGAGAAAGATCGGCCCACTACCTCGCCACGATTGTTAACCAGTATGACTATTAATTTTGGTTTAGGGGCAGTGAAAAAGATTTTTAGAAAAGCCCATAAGCATAGTATTTCCTAAAATCTGATGGTAAATTTATATTTGAGAATATAGTACCTTTAATTTGATACCCCACTTGGGTATGTATTAGTTTAAAATTTCTCAATTTTGGGGTTTGGAATATATTTTGTATTTGGGAGGGGGGGCATAACCCTTAAACGTTGTCTCTTCCAAGATGTAATGGTAAAATAAAATTTATGAGATAAATGCCTTTGGTTCGATACCCCACTTGGAAGTTTTATTTTAGGATTACCCTTTTATTGGTTTTAGGAGTTTTTGTTTTGTTTTAGGGGCATATAGCTCTTAATATTTACCTTGTTCACAATCTGAAGTTATAATTGGATTCATGAGAGAAATAGCTTTAAATTGATACCCCACTTGAGTAGATGAGATCAGTTTTAAAAATGTCAGTTTTTGGGCACCCGATACCTCACATTTTGAGTTTCACTAAGCTGAAATTCATATATAAGCTGCGCGATTGTTACGCGTGTAGAACTGTGAAGGTTTGAAAATTTTACTTAAGATTTTTCTCAACTTAGGTAATAAAAACCACTTTTTCCCATAAGAAATACATTGGGGCAGTTTTGGGATAAAAAATGGCCGCCATCTTGTTTATGAGTTAAAAAATGAAAACTTTTGTGAATTTCCCTGGAGGTTTCAGACCGAGAGCTTCAATTTAAGTATACATATTTAAGTATACATATGATGGGGTTAGGACGCCGGGATAGTATACATCGAGCTTTATAATATATAGATAACATAGCTCTCATTTTTATTTTAGGAAATTTTGGAAAATTCATAAATGTTAACCTGTCTAAAAGAACGGATTTAATTTTCTCGCTAGATGGTACTTAGGTGATTTTGAAAGTTATTATGTTTTTATTATTACCTTATTACATCCTCACATCTAATTTGTACTAACTTGACCATGGTCCATCACTAAACCTGCAAATCTTTGTGTTTATTGTCTAGAACCCACGAATACCCATATATTCAGTGGCACACCTTATTATTCCGGTGAGGAGTATCCATGCAGAGGACATTGTAAAACAATCGACATAGTGTTGAGAGTTCTGGACCGATCCAAATCTATTTCGGTAAGAAAATCTGCGCATGCAACGAGGCATTCTTTTGTTTCATGTAGCCTAAGTGTGTAAACTAATCAGCGGGAGCGTTGACCCGGGCACGTTTTATGACCACAACGCTCTGGCGACATTTCTGCGAACTATCGTACTGCCAGACGCACGTGCTTGTGAGTCGTCAGCCTAAATACGTGTGTCTAGGTATTCGGAAGCTGACGACGAGTTTGATGAGTGTGGATTATGGCGTAAGCTCCTGGAAGAATGCCATCCAGATGGCAACAGTGAACAAATAATGACATATGGTTTGCTGTGGTTCGAAGAATATATAGAGGAAATAAATGTTCATATTTTTAAAAATTCAATCTGCATTATTTTTAAAATTGAGAAAGAATTGAGTAACTAACAAATGTTAAGTAAGGGAAGTTAATCTACGAGTATCGGACTTGATACACTATGTAGGGGAATGATAAAAACATGTTACTAAAAACAGTCATTTAAATTCAACCACATCAATTGCTTAAACATTGATACGGAAACATCCAAAGTAAAATGCAATCAGTAGGCTACTTGATCATTATTGTTGGATGGTAGTCAAGGTTCTGATGTTGTGTAGGGAAGATAATTGAGTATCAGGCTTGACAGTTGGCTGAAAATCAGTCCAACACTACGTGGTTCGGATTCCACGTAAAGCTGTAGGTTTCTTAGTTGTCCTGACTAATAATTGGGCTATTAATAAATAGCTCTTTCTAAGGAACATTCGACCTCAGTTTGTAACAATGACTACACTCAATCATATACCCCCATCACACTCATTCACCGCTCATATTCACCAATATCTTGACGATCGGCGTCTTACTGATGAATAATGAATAATTACAGTAGGCCGACTTAAGTAAATGACAAAGAAGTAGAATCGTATACAGGGTGTTTGTTAGGCTTATACAGGATGTTTGTTAGGCGTATACAGGGTGTTTGTTAGGCGTATACATGGTGTTTGTTAGGCGTATACAGGGTGTTTGTTAGGCGTATACAGGGTGTTTGTTAGGCGTATACAGGGTGTTTGTTAGGCGTATACAGGGTGTTTGTTAGACGTATACAGGGTGTTTGTTAGACGTATACAGGGTGTTTGTTAGGCGTATACAGGGTGTTTGTTAGGCGTATACAGGGTGTTTGTTAGGCGTATACAGGGTGTTTGTTAGGCGTATACAGGGTGTTTGTTAGGCGTATACAGGGTGTTTGTTAGACGTATACAGGATGTTTGTTAGGCGTAACATGGTGTTTGTTAGGCGTATACAGGGTGTTTGTTAGGCGTATACAGGGTGTTTGTTAGGCGTATACAGGGTGTTTGTTAGGCGTATACAGGGTGTTTGTTAGGCGTATACAGGGTGTTTGTTAAGCGTATACAGGGTGTTTGTTAGGCGTATACAGGGTGTTTGTTAGGCGTATACAGGGTGTTTGTTAGGCGTATACAGGGTGTTTGTTAGGCGTATACAGGGTGTTTGTTAGGCGTATACAGGGTGTTTGTTAGGCGTATACATGGTGTTTGTTAGGCGTATACAGGGTGTTTGTTAGGCGTATACAGGGTGTTTGTTAGGCGTATACAGGTTGTTTGTTAGACGTATACAGGGTGTTTGTTAGGCGTATCAGGATGTTTGTTAGGCGTATACAGGGTGTTTGTTAGACGTATACAGGGTGTTTGTTAGGTGTATACAGGGTGTTTGTTAGGCGTATACAGGGTGTGAGTTAGACGTATACAGGGTGTTTGTTAGGCGTATACAGGGTGTTTGTTAGACGTATACAGGGTGTTTGTTAGGCGTATACAGGGTGTTTGTTAGGCGTATACAGGGTGTTTGTTAGGCGTATACATGGTGTTTGTTAGGCGTATACAGGGTGTTTGTTAGGCGTATACAGGGTGTTTGTTAGGCGTATACAGGGTGTTTGTAGGCGTATACAGGGTGTTTGTTAGGCGTATACAGGGTGTTTGTTAGGCGTATACAGGGTGTTTGTTAGGCGTATACAGGGTGTTTGTTAGGCGTATACAGGGTGTTTGTTAGGCGTATACAGGGTGTTTGTAGGCGTATACAGGGTGTTTGTTAGGCGTATACAGGGTGTTTGTTAGGCGTATACAGGGTGTTTGTTAGGCGTATACAGGGTGTTTGTTAGGCGTATACAGGGTGTTTGTTAGGCGTATACAGGGTGTTTGTTAGGCGTATACATGGTGTTTGTTAGGCGTATACAGGGTGTTTGTTAGGCGTATACAGGGTGTTTGTTAGGCGTATACAGGGTGTTTGTTAGGCGTATACAGGGTGTTTGTTAGGCGTATACAGGGTGTTTGTTAGGCGTATACATGGTGTTTGTTAGGCGTATACAGGGTGTTTGTTAGGCGTATACAGGGTGTTTGTTAGGCGTATACAGGGTGTTTGTAGGCGTATACAGGGTGTTTGTTAGGCGTATACAGGGTGTTTGTTAGGCGTATACAGGGTGTTTGTTAGGCGTATACAGGGTGTTTGTTAGGCGTATACAGGGTGTTTGTTAGACGTATACAGGGTGTTTGTTAGGCGTATACAGGGTGTTTGTTAGGCGTATACAGGGTGTGAGTTAGACGTATACAGGGTGTTTGTTAGGCGTATACAGGGTGTGAGTTAGACGAATACAGGGTGTTTGTTAGGCGTATACAGGGTGTTTGTTAGGCGTATACAGGGTGTTTGTTAGGCGTATACAGGGTGTTGTTAGGCGTATACAGGATGTTTGTTAGGCGTATTCAGGGTGTTTGTTAGGCGTATACAGGGTGTTTGTTAGGCGTATACAGGGTGTTTGTTAGGCGTATACAGGGTGTGAGTTAGGCGTATACAGGATGTTTGTTAGGCGTATACAGGGTGCTTGTTAGGTCCCGCACCGTCTTAATCACTTCTGGACGATTACAGGTAAAGCAATTAAACTTGGTATATTATTACTACACTTATAAATCTAATTATTGAAGTACTGACAATTTTTCTATGATATCAGGGTGATGGCCCACACGGAGTCAGAATGAAATATCAAAGAAGAGTATGTATCATGTAGGCCTAGTACTTCAAAATTAAATTTACAACCCATAAGCTCTCCACAGTAGAGCCCGTACAAACATCATTAAACTAACAAAGGATAGATTACAAAGAACGGTTTGGAGAGTTACAATTATTAGAACTTATTACTTTTATTTAAGAAAACTTTTAGACTAAAATAATAAATGCTTAAGGTTTCATATTCAAAGTTCTGACCATCTTCAAGCAATTTGGAACGAACTTAATCACATTAATCAAATGCAATAAGAAGTGCAAAGAAGTTTTTATAATATGAAAAGTAAATGACACGGATAGTTTTATTCATAACTGGAGTTAACTGATCTTATAAACGAATCACTTATTGATCTAAGTGAACACGTACCTAAGTTCTACGTTTTAACATGATTTTAATGTTAATTTACATTAAATTCTTGTTCTAACCTGAAAATAAGATACTTGCTTTGAATTTGCATATCTAGTGTTAATTGCCCGGCCGACTGAATGCAAAATGAATTTGTTGGGAGTTGATCGCATTTTATATTTATACTATAGTGATTTTCTTTTGTCAATACATTGACAAAAGATTGTTATGCATACGCTTTATGCATACGTTCCCATATTCATCTTGAATAACAATGTCCGTACATAACGTTCTGTATTGTATTGCTGCCATGTTATAACGATAATCTTTGTTCAGACATAAATAGTATCATACAGATCCTGATAAATAACAAAGTTATTGGTGAGTAGGAGGTCTATACCAAAGAGATTAATATAGTTTTTGGTAAAGCCTACTGATCCTACACCAAGTACAGACATTGCTTCACTGAATACCATTAGAAGTGGAATTTTTTACATTTTTCTTTTTTTACATGTAAAATATAAGGGAAAAATGCTTCACTGAGTAGCATAAGAGGTATCTGATTATCTATACACATTAACAATTAGACTACACAAATTATTCAACAAGTCTAATGTAGTGTAGGCCTACGTTTGGTTAAGAGGGGAAATACAGTTCACATATAACCGTGACGCACCGCCGTCGTGCCGTGTTGAGAAGTGAATTACGGCGTGCCCGCTTCGTGTTACGTGCTTTTCCAAGTGTTCCCGTTGACATAGGTTTAGAATGATGTACATCAAAATAAAGCTTAAGATTTCTACTTTCACTTTTATTCGAACTATTTTATCAAATTGCTGAAGAAAACGTTTGTATCAAAAAATAAAATGTTAAAAGCAAATTTAAAATTTCCAAAATATATAACAAACTGTTAATATTAGCCAAAATTATTATTAGTCCTTATTTATGGAATGTAATATGAGGAACAAAATAAAAGGATTGAACGGATATGACCTATGTTAACGGAGATATGAGTGATATTGTAAACGCTTGCAAGGGGGATAGTGAGGGGGTAATTTAAGGGGGTTTTACTATATTGTACCTCTAAATTGGTACTACCGACTGGTGGATATTTCAGCTTGTTATTTATTTCTTCCAACATTGCCTTTTTTCCTTTATTGACTGGGCTAATCTGTTGGCATGATGGATGACAGAATGACATCTCATAGAGGAACAAGAATTGTGTTTTACGTAAATCCATTATGGAGACGATAGGAAAATGGTGGGACCAAACCCCCATTATGGGTAAATTATGAATAATGGTTGGCTGAGGTGTCGCTTCCTGATCCAGTGGGAGTTGGTGGAATTGTTGCAGTTAGCTTATAAAAATATGACTCTAACAAATAACGGTCTATCACAGAGACAAAAATTACATAAATGTCACAATCTCACGACCGCAGTGAACACCTCAATAAAACTTATAAATTATTAAAACTAATGTTCACCTATTTTAATATTTTGCAGTAATAATTAATACATTTATCTTTGAGGATTTGGAATATAGTGAGGGAGTGACAAATTGCTGGCTCCGCCATCTGCCCGGTGAACTGGTGAAGTACCTACTTGACACACATTCAGCGCACTGTAGGATGCGACCTCTGTTTATTCCTTCTCTGTGTTCCTATATTATTCTCTAACAAAAATTTTCGGATATATTATGTACCATTTAATCTTCTACGTATTCTTCGAAAGGCCTAAATGTTAAATAGATTTCAAACTTAAAATAAAAAAAGCAAATCAACATTTTTTTTCTTTTTAGAAAATATAAAACTTCTATGTATATGTATTTTTAGACTCACGTTAATGTATATCTTATTTGTACTGAAACAATTAAAGGAAAATAAATAAATTCTTGACAAAGTCAATTACATAAAAAGAAAAAATATATATACACAAATGGTGTTTATTTGTGATTTTGTACAACATATAATTCTAATACATACATGAAGATCGAAAAATAAATTGCATGTACTATAGTAGCTTGGTGTTTTTTAAGTATAATTTTATTTTATATATGAGGACTGAAAGATTGAGTATGTGTTTGTGATTAGGCCTCTATGTATAATAATACATTTAACTATACCTTAAAAGATTAAAAATGGTGACATTAACTTTTTAAATTAGCTTTTTTTTCAAATGAATGCATAACAACCAACAATTACATCAGTACTGAAACAACATTCTTCATATAGGCCTGTGATGACAGAGTATTTCCAACAATCGTCTTGCATACTGCACTGTCTATAACTGTTCATTGTATTTTAGTAACAATACTGTGTGGGGTTGTAGTAAATAGGTCTACGGATTTTTGAGAAAGTATTAATTTTAGAGTTAACTTGGGAGTTTTCGGTTTTATGAAAAAAAAAAAAAAAATAAAATAAACAAATAAAAATAAACAAACCAAATATAACTAATTACTAGTGTTATTTATAAATAGATAACGTAAAAATAGCCTTCTAAATGATACTAAAGAACGTTAATTATAATAACTACATCGATACCAATGTATAAATTAGCCGGCGTGGACTGCAGGCTTCGGTCTGCGGAGGGCAAGGTCCAAGGTTCAGTAATTCACTTGTTGAATAAAGTTCACGCACAGGCTTGCAGGCCCATGTGAACTGGAGAGTGAAGTTAACAAAAAATAAAAAGTGAGTTATGAATATGCGTTACAAAATATGATTAAACGTTAAATATGACTAAACGATACTAAAGGTTTTGTTAAATATGACTAAACGATACTAAAGGTTTTGTTAAATATGACTAAACGATACTAAAGGTTTTGTTAAATATGACTAAACGATACTAAAGGTTTTGTTAAATATGACTAAACGATACTAAAGGTTTTGTTAAATATGACTAAACGATACTAAAGGTTTTTTTAAATATGACTAAACGATACTAAAGGTTTTGTTAAATATGACTAAACGATACTAAATTTTTTGTTAAATATGACTAAACGATACTAAATGTTTTGTTAAATATGACTAAACGATACTAAAGTTTTGTTAAATATGACTAAACGATACTAAAGGTTTTGTTAAATATGACTAAACGATACTAAAGGTTTTGTTAAATATGACTAAACGATACTAAAGGTTTTTTTAAATATGACTAAACGATACTAATTTTTTTGTTAAATATGACTAAACGATACTAAATTTTTGTTAAATATGACTAAACGATACTAAAGGTTTTGTTAAATATGACTAAACGATACTAAAGGGTTTGTTAAATATGACTAAACGATACTAAATTTTTGTTAAATATGACTAAACGATTCTAAAGGTTTTGTTAAATATGACCAAACGATACTTAAATGTTTTGTTAAATGTGACTAAACGGTACTAAAGGTTTTGTTAAATATGACTAAACGATACTAAAGGTTTTGTTAAATATGACTAATCGATACTAAAGGTTTTGTTAAATATGACTAAACGATACTAAAGGTTTTGTTAAATATGACTAAACGATACTAAAGGTTTTGTTAAATATGACTAAACGATACTAAAGGTTTTGTTAAATATGACTAAACGATACTAAAGGTTTTGTTCAATATGACTAAACGATACTAATGGTTTTGTTCAATATGACTAAACGATACTAAAGGTTTTGTTCAATATGACTAAACGATACTAAATGTTTTGTTAAATATGACTAAATGATACTAAAGGTTTTGTTAAATATGACCAAACAATACTAAATGTTTTGTTAAATATGACTAAACGATACTAAATGTTTTGTTAAATATGACTAAACGATACTAAAGGTTTAGTTAAATATGACTAAACGATACTAAATGTTTGTTCAATATGACTAAAAGATACTAAATGTTTTGTTAAATATGACTAAACTAAATATAATGATACGCTTAATACGACAGAATTACGCTCAATGAAAACATAAAATGTGTAACGATACTAAATGTTGCAAGATACTGACACTTCCTGAGTACATGTTAGACTTGGGCATTTATCTCTGACACTATAGAAAATTATCTAAGATAATTAAGACTTCCAACTCAAAACATCTCATTCGGTCAGCTTTGTTTTTTGTTATGGAACACTCTATATTTTATGACAGTGTTAGAAATAATTAGTAATTTTAAGACTTTTTTATTCTTTGCAGATTTCGATATTTTGCTTATTAAAGTAGATACGATAGCTCTAAACGTTCAGATTCCTTATGGAGCTTACAACTGAGATACCGTAACAATGTTTTGTAATATACATTTAAAAGAATGATCTGCAAACATTACGACAAATATTTGGAAAATGTATACCTGCCAATCTGTACTTAAACAATTGTTAAAGGTAACATTGCTGCTAACATCAATTTATCTATAACAAAATAGTTACATAAATATTTAAATTTCTGTGTATACACTATACAGTAAAATCATGAAAAAAGAACAGCTAGGCATATATTTTCCAAACGTTTGTTGTAATGTTTGAAGGTTAGATTATTTTTTAAAACGTATATTTAAAAAAATGTATCTCGGCTGTAAGCTCCGGAATCTGAACATTTTGAGTTCTCGTGTCTACTTTATTAAGTAAAATATCGAAGAACTGCCAAGAATAAAAAAGTCTTAACATTACTAATTCTATCTAAAACGTTCATAAAATATAGCGTGTTCCATAAGAAAAAACAAAGTTGACTGCCATATTGGAAAATGGCAGCCATTGTTCAAAATTTGACTTAAGTGTTTTTAATTTTCTCAAAAAACAAGGTAAGGTTCCCCATTTAAAGTTTGCTGTCAGACTTATGGTTTCCAAAATCACAATGGTGGCCCTGTATACGACTAATTGTTGGAGAAAGAACACAATTGGATTCTTATATCGTATACCATCATAAAAATGTAAAACATTGTCGACAATTACAATGAGGTAATCAATTTGGTAATCAATCACAGCTTCCTTCCTCTATGACAATTCTTTGGGAGTGAAAGAGAATAGAAAACGAGTTATCTTTAAATATCTATTTGTTTATAAAACTACTAAGATTCAGTTTTAATAAATAAATAATAAAAACTATCTAAGTAAATATTAAAACACAATTTAAAATTTACATTCTTATCGTTAATGTCTGCGGGGTTTTACCGATTCTACAGTATTTATGTGTGATCTAAAGAGTAATATTTAGGACAAAGACATTTCTTAGTGAAGTCTGAAACACAGAATACTGTTACCAGCAATATAATTTATTTTAACTTCACTCGCCAGTTGACGTGTCTGCAGGCCTGTGCGCCGTTGGCTCAATGCCCTCCGCAGTCCGAAGCCACCACGCCGGCAATGATTGGTTACCATCAAAGTTAATAATTACGGAGCAAGCAATAAAATAAACACGTAATTAATTAGAAGTACAGTAATAATTGTTAAAATAACTGCTTTCAAATATTTATCGAAACTATATTTTTACAATACGTTATAGTAATAATGAACAATTTTATAGTTTCAACAATGTTATAGCATTTAATATTTTAATTCGGTTAACGTACTAAACAATGAACGTAAATTAACTATTTTAAACCAATGAAAATGTAAAATAGCATTTCTTTTGATTTAATGAATTATTTTTAAATTAAGAATTTTGAAATAAAGTAGCTATTAAAATAAAAAAAAATTAAACTTTAACAATATTAACTAATAATGTGCGTAGTTTATAGTTAGCTTTTTTTATTTATACATGTTCTGCCAGAACCAATACAGTTTATTAAACAACATGATGGTTTCATGTAGTAAAAATGCATACACACACGCACGCGCGCGCACACACACACACACACACACATAAAACAGTTCAGCATGATAAAAATAATTTTAAAAAATCACACTTCCCTTCAACTGTATCGAAGCAAAGGCTTGAGATGAAACGCCTTGGTAGAAAAGGTTGTGATTTGATTCAATATGGACTTTGTTGTATTCGGGTGATAACTTGTTTGGTCACCTTGTCTGGCTTCGCAGTACATGAGTGCGTAGTAGTTGGATAGGAAGTACATCAACAACACAAAAGTACATTCGGCTCTTGTACAAAGTGATACATAGATACTGTTTAGTAGAAAATATTGACTCTAAAGAACAATGCCATGTTCAATATATTAATGAACTGAATAAAGTTTGCAACTAAATAATATATAAATAAATACAATTATAAGATTGAATGGTTAAACCACTGAAATAATAGTGATAAAATTATATAAGTTTGAATAAATATTAATCTGAATATATACATACTAAACGATTTGATACAACTTGTGTTTTGAATGATTTCAAAATTTCTTTATATAGATAAGTACAGTACTTTTTATCGTTATAGACTAAAAATATAATATAAAAGTCTATATTTAGTCTATAATATCATTATAGACTAAAAATATAATATAAAAGATGCAGTAGAGTAATTCCGTAAAATTACTTTGAATTTAAAAACCATAATTAGCATATTTAAATGAACATATTTTCTCTTTATTAATACAGAGACATGCCTTTAATGTTAATTTACTAATTCATTTTACAAAACACTCTATAATCTTGTAATTTAGTTCATATAATGATACAAAAATGAGGTTATATTTAAGGAAAACGTTCGAACCGTCTTAAGTTAAAAGGTTTATCGTAAAATTGAAAAAAAACTAATATTCAAAGAAAATTAAAAAACAATTTTACTAAGTTTTATAATTTTTTTGTTTGACGCACGGTCTAAAATCCATTGTATTCAGTAAAAACTGTAATTTTGATAAAAAAACCAATAGTTTAAAAAAACAATCATAACTAACCTATCTTATCTTAACCCAATATAATCTGCAAAATTAGAGAATTGTGTTAAAATAAAATATGGGATATCCGGGACCTTTGCTGACCGTAAATCCAGGGAATATATACAACATATGTATTCTATGGTTAGTTGAAGAAATAATGTGGGTAGAGCCGATGTATGCGATTAACCGTGAAAGTAGTTCAGCGCCTTATCTAAAGAAACCATTTTCTTACACAAAAAATTTTCTAACTATACGAGGAAAAAGTTTTTTTGGAAATAATGGTAAAGAACAGAAGGAAAAATAATGAAAATATTGAAAAGTCGATTTTTTCAGTTTTACACAGACTTAACCCTACCCTCTTTTAAATATAGGCATACTGTTATTATTATTTATTTTTTTACATCCATGATCTGAGAGCGGTTTAGGAAGTGTATAATGATTATCTTGACGATACTATATTTAAGTAGGGTGAATTGGCTGTCCCAATATATATTATTTGTTGTCTATTGTAGTATATTTTATTTTTTGCTACCTCAATAATTCTAAAAAGCTTGTATAAATAAACAGGAATATATATGATAAAATTTGTCAGTTTGACCAATAGAATAAACTGGAGATATTTTAGTTGCTAAATTATTGGCAATCTACTTACTTATTAAAACTTAATTAAATGAAATGAATACAAATGTATAGATGATTGTTACAGGTAAAAGCTATTTCCAATCCTTAGTTCATGTAATACGATAATGAAATGTAGAAAGTTTTAATATATCGTACGAGGCCAGGAAATACAATTCGTTTAATCCATCTTTCTAAACAATACGAAAAAGTCAAAGATTCGATTCCGTAACACCAGAAAAAAAAATAAAATAAAAAAAAAAAAAAAAAAAAAATCAAATAAAAACCAGCAAATCATTTTTGTTTATCAGATATTCGGTATTTATAGACCTATACGTTTATTATAAAGAAATAATAATTTTTTATTTCCGTTAAATATTGACAATGTATTATTCCTCAACGTTAACAAAAATATAGTCCGTCAAATTAACCGATATTATTTTTCTTAAATTGACACTGCTATGAATGTGCTTTTAATCCAGTATGTACACACAAAGTATATTCTAAATTTGCTTGCTTTAAAATTAACACTATGTAAATACAGTAATAACTGTACCATACTTAATAAAAGACAAAACCTACAATCATGTCGTGAATATATTTTTGCAACGATAAATACAAAATCACTTCCAATATGTATCAAATAAATAAGAAATAATATTATCATAAATCATTTATGATTTCAATCCCTATACTGCATATCAAGTTAGATAACCTAAAATTAATTGTGTTGTTACCAAACGTTTTTTTGATAAAAGCCCATACAAAATGATTTTAAGACATATATACAAACAAACTAAGTATAATTAATAATGAGTAAGAATTATTTGAATCACAATGACTAAAATTCATTGTATTGTATCTACACATTTCATGATAACATGTAAATCATTTACTCGACTGTGATTTAAGGTGTACAGTTGTTCACTTACAATCATCATCAGGTACGTGACGCGCGCATTCTCCAATCAAACCCAGAGCACAGAGGAACAGGACACTTTTCAGGATCCACATTGTAAATATCACAGATCCCGTAACCACATATTCGTACCTCACTGTCAAGACAGATACCGCGTACTTCCAGCTCCTAACGGGAAAGCTGTCGACCGCACACTAACAACATTGGGTCTCTCGGCCAGCAACAATCGGCCGAACTTTCACGAGTGTGACCGGAAACAGTCGAGCAGGCTCTGGACCATTGCATAGGACCAGTCTCCTTGTAAGGAGAGACGGGTTGAGATGGCGAGCTTGCTCTACTGTCCAGCTGTGAACCCTAGAATACAGCCAGCCAGTCATTACATATATCCGGTGGGTCTGTGGGGGAGATTTTATAGTTTGACGCAGACTGTACCATAATCTATAGTTAGGACATTAATTTTAATTAGTTGAACCAGATATGTAAAAAATAGAACATCATTTTATTTTAACGTTTAATGCATCGAAAATAACTTCAATTCTCGAAGCACTAACTACATTTGTCCAAAACACCCGGTCACTTTATAGACATTTGCTATAAACTATGTAAACAATAATATAATATCCTAAACCTAGTTAAAATTGCTATAATTATGTTCACAATGAACCAATGTATCATAAAACATATTATTATAAATCTTATTATAAAACAATTTTATAAAATGACGTAAGGTTGGAGTGCGCCGGGGTAATAGTAATACATAGATAAAATAAATATTGTAAGACAGCCAAAATACTCTAAATTTATTCTAGTTTCAGAATATATGCAAATGTAATAATACACGGTATGAATGCCAAATTGTTCATTAACAATACATGCACATTCACACATATGCAAAAGCACACGTTCCAAGATTAGGATTAGACGCGCACGTTGGTCTGTCTACTCAACAAATCACCTGACGTTAGTGTTGGAATATAGTTAGTTTGAACATTTCAATTAGGTTTGGAGTTAAGAGTTACCATTTTGGTATTTTGATTGTTATTTAGTTTTCATAACTAATTTAACCAACTATAACCGACATATTTAATCCTAAAGTTATAGGTATATAAAATCTGAAAATAAGTTCAATACTTTATGTTACACTATTCTGTAGTTAATTTTATGTTTTTAAATTTAATATTTAAAAAAACCAATGTTTAATTATGTTCCACGTCAAAGAATTTTAAAATTGAGTTATAGAGGTTCTCTAAATATTAAGCTCAAATTAATAATAATAATAAAAAAAACATTTTCACAAAATCACCTGTTAAATTAATACGTTACAAGTACGACATCAGGCGGTCAAAAGTTGAATGTTTAAAAAATAATATATAAAAAAATTTCTTTTCCTCATATGGCTGGTTGAAAGTTGTCTACAGTTGATGTGGTTTAGGAGGGTAATACAATCTAGTAGTACACTTGGACCACACGAATTAGATTGTTGTGGTTTGGGAGGATAATACAATCTAGTAGTACACTTGGACCACACGAATTAGATTGTTGTGGTTTGGGAGGGTAATACAATCAAACAGGACACTTGGACCACATGATTGTTGTTGTTGGGAGGGTAATACAATCTAGTAGTACACTTGGACCACACGAATTAGATTGTTGTGGTTTGGGAGGATAATACAATCTAGCAGTACACTTGGACCACACGAATTAGATTGTTGTGGTTTGGGAGGGTAATACAATCTAGTAGTACACTTGGACCATACGAATTAGATTGTTGTGGTTTGGGAGGGTAATACAATCTAGTAGTACACTTGGACCACACGAATTAGATTGTTGTGGTTTGGGAGGGTAATACAATCTAGTAGTACACTTGGACCACACGAATTAGATTGTTGTGGTTTGGGAGGGTAATACAATCTAGTAGTACACTTGGACCACACGAATTAGATTGTTGTGGTCTGGGAGGGTAATACAATTTAGCAGTACACTTGGACCACACGAATTAGATTTTTGTGGTTTGGGAGGGTAATACAATCTAGTAGTACACTTGGACCATACGAATTAGATTGTTGTGGTTTGGGAGGGTAATACAATCTAGTAGTACACTTGGATCACACGAATTAGATTGTTGTGGTTTGGGAGGGTAATACAATCTAGTAGTACACTTGGACCACACGAATTAGATTGTTGTGGTTTGGGAGGGTAATACAATCTAGCAGTACACTTGGACCACACGAATTAGATTGTTGTGGTTTGGGAGGGTAATACAATCTAGCAGTACACTTGGACCACACGAATTAGATTTTTGTGGTTTATGAGTAAATGCATAAAATAAATATTAGAATTCAAATACAGTAAAATTTCCAAATTTATGATATTGTGATTGAACAGTTCTTGCATAAAAATATGTTAGGTCACACGTTAGTTAATAAAACAATGTAACTAGCAGCACAATTCTTACTTTAAACACAATTTAATTCAGTATGTACAACTAAATGTTTTCGTTTAACATAAAATCTAGGCAAGTCAAAGTACTTGAACTAGATTTAATACACAGGGATATTTTTCCTTCTGAGTGAGTGTTAAAATTCATATCAGTAGTAATATCTAGGTTTTTTGTTGCGTTCTGAACTCAATGCACCATCTCATCTCCTAAACCTAAACTAGTATTAAGAGGGCTCTCAAGAGGAAGAAAATATATAAGTCATGTGACACTGGTGATAGAAGTTGGAACTACGTCCAGTTTTTTTAGGTGAAGGAAGTTTAATCCGCCGGTACTCTTTGAGGATGTTATGCATTTAAGTAATCCAGCGTGGTTTTGATGGTAAAACTTAAATCTATCCAGGTTGAAACTAGGTACCACCACAGACATTATATCTAGGGCTTATTAGTTCTAAGTCTTCAGAAGGGAAGGTTGTAATGGGTCCACCAAATTGATAAATAGATAAATTAATTCAAATAAATAATAAATTATTGTATTAAAGAAAAGAATATATTTAATTAGAATAAATAACGAATGTTCAAATTATATTCGAGAATTGTTGGAGTAAATCACTAGTTAGATAGAAAAGGAAACAGAAATATCTGTCCCAAACAAAATACAATCTTCCTGTGTTACAAAGGAAGACATGGGTGGGACTCTTCTAAGGAACATAATCGTAAACATGTGGGAACGCCTGAGACACAACAGTCAACAAAAGATAAGACAAAATAGCGTGTGACAAGAGTCAACAGGAAAGTCAGCTGGAATTTTCCATCGTCCCCACCCCGGACAAGTAAATTAAACGTACCAGAAACGACTCAGTGGACGATTCCTGAAGGGAAGCAATCAGAACGTTGCATCTAGTTGAGAATGTATCCGTGGATGGCGGTAGCTGTCGGACAGCAACCTCGTGGTGCAAGCGGAAATTGCCAAAACTCTCCAACGCAAATGACGAATTGTACCGGAAGAAAGGGTAGGGGAGAGGACACAAGCCCGACGGTTAAGAGACGCCACTCACCCCAGTCTAAGACCATCAGTCCTGGCAACAAGATGTTTTATAGGATGAACTTTTAAGACCGCGTGGTCATAATTATATTAATCAGTAAATTAGTAAAATCAATTACTATCTGGTGACTTAAAACAAGTTTTCTTTTCAAAATATATGCTGTGCGGGTAATTTAAGTAGTCATTCAAGACAAAGAATAAATCGGACTCGAGACAATAGTTGGGACTCATCTTTAAAAATGATTACAGATAAGTTCAGCTTTACACTTAGTTTAAGATTGTAACTTTTTCCACTAAATGAAATAAATTTAATTTTTGAATTCTTATTATCATATTTTAAATGAACTTAGAAAAGGATTTTTGAAAATATGTAATTAAAATAATCTTGTAAAATGAAAACTGTCTTGATTTATTGTATCATATAGCCTCACCGAATTACCCGTTTAAGACCCTGAGATATTTTTTTTTTATATAATCATGCTTTGAATTAAATTAAATTTTATTATTTAGAAAATAAAATATAAAAAGAATAATCAAATTAATGTAACAACCTCATAAAGGTAGTACATTACAGATTGTCACTAAAAGTGGTGATCAATTATTAAAATCAATCATTCTAATTTAATTAATTTTATTAAATTAATTGAAAATATCAAATAAGTGTAACGGCATAAAAAAGCACGTTGTTACAAGGTTTGTAAAGGCGATAAAGATTGACTTCCCTCGAACTCCACACTCATAGAGTGTAATGTTTTATCCTCATGTCATCACCATCCGACCTCCAGGCACAGGCTCGCCAACGACTTCCTCATAAAATTCCCGTAGTAGGTAATGCCATTGACCATAAGTAAAAAACCTGTGATTGTGATGTTGATATCTTCAATATCGTCATGTATTCTTCGACCAAGGCTCGATGACTGGGTGTTGTCCACCGGCTTCTCTTCTTAGTCTCACATTACGATTTGAGAGAGTGGTTCCTCTCCTCGTGGGTGATCGATTCCCTGACCTCTTCATCCATTCGAAGTAAATAAGAGCACTAAATTTTTCACCAGTAAATCAATCCAGATTTCCCGGATCAGATACGGTGCGATAGTTCAAGAGGATTATAGTCTCTTCTAAAGCCAAACACATAGCTTCCACACTATACAAGAGGACCGACTGCATCGTTGACATCAGTAGACGACCACTGTCCTCTGACATTGGTTATCAATCGGATCAGAGTCCTTCACAGCCTTCATCACTATTCACTGGGTTCATCTTTCGCTGATCTAATGAACATATAATTCAGCAGTTTATCTGATGGCTATCTCACTCCGAACCCTTCTACACAACATACAACTCGCTGTTCTAGCTGATAGCTTCAACTATCAAACCTAGGTGCTTGATCCCTGGGTTATTGATAAGAATTTTTCGTGGTCCTGGATTGGAAATATTGGTAAGATGTTAGCCTATTTCATTAGCAGGAGATTTCATTTTAGGACAAGGCCAGTGACGTACCAGTGAACGTTCAGTACACGTGGTGACGTCACGACATCTTTCAAGTACCCAGCAGGGCCGCATTCATCAGACACCTCTACGATCAGTAGAATTTTGTAGCAGACGTTCCAAAGGTTCAATTATAGGATTCTGCGCCACTTCGAGGTGACGCCTAGCGATATGAAAGATAAAGGAGATCTTTCTGGTAGATCCTTCAACTCCACCCTCCTAGGCGTTCCATAAGTCCAGCGTGATGAGCAGAAACTCATCGGTTGCTTTTCGCCCCAGCGGATCATTTTAGTCACCACCAACGCAACATCAACTGTGGGTCACCCTCCCTTGAAACCAAACAGATTCAACACATGAGGCCATCAGCAGTTTTAAAACTTACCTGGTGACAATTTTCAACGTGTACTACCTCTAACGGATCGAATGGTTGAGGAAAAGTGTAACAATAATATTATCCACTGAAGTGGAGTTGAACACATCTTTACCTCTGTGTATTTTAAATCTGAGGAACGTTCCCTTAAGCTCCAAGGGTTAACTTCATCCATCAGATATTGCAAAATAAACGAGGTTCACTTCTGTTGATAGACAACGGAGATCTTTCTTCACTGATCTATCCTCAACAGTTTTGAGTTTGGGTGGTTCGTTAGTTCTTGAGCGGTGAGCAATGAAATAGACGTAGAGCCTTCCTGTGCAAGTCAGTGAAGTCACTAGAATACAGCGTGGAGAAGAGGGTTTGGTGGTGTAGTGTATTCCACACTATCATCGTCGATATCCTTCTCTCCTTTCCATCCTCAAGCTGCACCAATTTCGATACCCCTGGTGAACTGTACAATGATATATACAATGATATACACAGAGCATCTTTATAAATCTGTATTAATAATTAATAGGATTATTCTTGTAAGCTTTGGAGGTGTTGACTACGGTTCTGGTCTTGCTAGCCATACAGAGAACTAACCGACTCGTCCGTTGGTAGAAGAGAACTATGCCTCATTCACGATGCTAGCTAGTCCTTTTATGGAAGCCACTAATACCTGAGCTAGGCATCACATTCCCACATTACTCTTGCGTTGAAGTCATCTCAATCAAGATTCATACATTTTCAATATTGTCAGCATTTTACATATTGTTGATATTTAAGACATTATTAGTATTATCTATATCAATTGTGTGTTTGGTTTAAACTGTTGATATATTGGTTTTACTGGATATTAATTTGAATGAGCATTTCTGTTTTGAGAATAGTGCCCCTATGAGGTACTGGTTTCATTAGGCTGCCCAGACCTAGAATCTTAAGCCTTGTCAGTTGGTTTCTCTTTTCCTGTAAAAATAAAATAAATTAATAAAAAATAGAGAACTTATTTCAAATTAAAACTGAACTTGTATTATTTATTAACTTAAGTTAAACCGAGGGTCTAAAATTATCATTGAAATGGGATTCTATACTACAACGCATGTAGAATTACTAAATAAACACTAGGGCACAGCTATTTGGTCTTCCACATTGCTTGGCCTAAGCAAACAGCTGACTCTATGGAAGTATGTAGAAACTTACGATAAGCAAATGCACATAAATTACTTACAGAGTCAGACACATCACGAATAGTTTCGATTTCCGTATATCAAATAGGAATTGCTTGTCATCAAAATAAAATTAAATATAGTTTACGAAATGACAAATTTAGATACGTTTGTTCAAGAATCGCTTATTAAATATTTAACACTGTGAACGAACACATAAAATTCCCCCCACGGAGCTTTGCCATACATTCTCAATAAACAATGTATTAGGCCTATGAAATGTGTTTTAAAAACTATACATATTTAAAATGAAATTCAATATACTCTTTTTGCGTTTTGTTTTCATTATAATAATATGTGTTTAATTGCATTATTCACAATAAAAATTTTATATATTTTTGTGGTATACAGTTTACTTTTTTATTTCAAAATGTTTGACAGTTTATTACTTTTCATTGAGATTCTTTTATTATTTACTGGATTTGGTAGACTTAATATTATGGAAAACAGTAGCACAACTGTTGGGGGTGAAGGGAATTTTGTATTTAGTTTCACTTTAGAGTCTTTTTGATATTTTTAATAAAAAATCATAGTGATTTCAGCATCGATAATTTTGTTACTATCTATTTAGTCATATTCATAAAATATTGCACAAAATAAATTTAGGAGCCTACTTATATTTCACTTTATTGATAATTTATTATAACCAATAGCTTCACCTGTCGAAATGTATCAAATGTATGATATTTAATATGAACCAATCTTTTTTTAAAGAAAGACATATAGTTCAATCATAATTAAGAAACACTAGTGTATATTAATTTACAATTTGAAACATTACCGATTCAAAAACATGTTTGGAAAGAATTTTATACATATTCGTGGAATAAAAATTGCGACTTTATGAACTTGATTAAATTTCTTTAAATTTGTTATTTAAGTTGAGTATAACTATTGAATACTGTATTAGTGGATTAACATCATCACAATGTAATTATTATTTAGCATAATTGCCCTCTGATTAATCAACGAATCTTACATTTACGATATGATTCCAGTTGGTTGGTGATTGATTACGTGGGTGTAGTGATTTGAATTCGAGGTTAATGAATATTGATTATGGAGACAATTATACGTAATAAAGATAATTGGTGTGATTGATTTAGGTTACACATTTCTCTAACAACATACAGCTGAGAAGATCTATTGGTATGTTATAATGTAAATATGGACTTTGTAATGCTAGAACAGTATTGTTCACACAAAGATGTTCAGTCACACAATATTCACATAGCGTCAAAGACAGCCACGAACCTAGTCAGTTCGGGAACTGTCTTTGATAGTGTAATAATACCCTTGTTTTATACTTGATTATAAATTCCTTCTTTATACCCTGCAAACACAGACTATTGATATTTTTCTGAACTATTAAATCACGAAGTTGGTGTTCATTTCACATAATCCGGAGCCATGCATATATTTCGTTAACTTGAAATATTTCTTGGGGACACATTGAAGGTTTTTAAATAGAACATTCTCTCTCATTGTTGGTTAAATGTCACGTGTGTCGGTAGTGCTTACAACATTTTCTTGTATATTAAACACCAGGCTTTTGAACAGCAAGCAGCGTACATATAGTGTGAAAAACATCATTTGTTTTATTCTGCGTGGAACTTTGTATTTACCAGATATTCCACTTATAATATCAACTGTAACTTTAGCCAAGATTATTGCATATGATATTCTAAACTACAATATTCATTTTTGTTATCACACCGTTTTATTGAACTTTCAACCATTTTCTAACTTTATCGATTTTGAAGTTTTAGAAGGTGAACTTTAACCTCCTCAACAACAGTTTTACTTAACTATAAATCTAGGTAAACTTTCCACTCCCCAAAATGGAAGTTGACTAATTGACCAAACCATGTCTGTTGTACCATTTTAGTGTAAATAGTTTTATTATATCTGTCACGTTATCCAATCATTATTCATTTGTGTTCTCCCCATTCTTTCTTTATTAGAATCATAGTTAAGGAGCCCCGTGTAATTTTAAGGAAGACAAGAGGCTTGATTAAAAATACATAATTATATATTACTGTTCTATACTATATTGTACATGAAAAAATAATGTTCTATATTATATTGCATATACATGAAAATATAGGCATTATATATACGTGGAGTGGCCAGAAGTTTGTAAAATCAGACCATTGCTTAGCGTAGTCCCGGCGACGGTTCCGGCACAGCCAACCTGTGCCCGCGGGTCAACACAGAACTCACTGGGACTACATTAAAACACATGATATTCCAGCCCTTGCCTATGTATTATTAAACAGTAACCTTTCCCACCTTTAGAAACTATTCCTGTCTCTTTTCAACCATTCAACACTAAATTATTGTTCTGCCTCGTTTGCTATTCAAAGATACCTATTGAAATATTTATTGAGGATTAAGGTACAACTTTATTCAAATGGACAAACAACTTTTTTCTAGGAAAAAGTTATAAAACTGCATGGAAGCTTGAAAATACCCAACACAAACTACAATATTTATTCCGTAAGCACTTAAAAAACCAATTAAGAGATCTCCAATCGAAATGAAATTCAATTAAAAAAGATCTACAGTTGTAATCTTAGATCTGCAGTTGTAATCTTAAATAAACAGTTTAATATATTTTAATGTATATCAAATTCCTGTTAACATGCAGCATGTTCCTTGAACTGTAGGTGTAGGGCCAACACAAAAGGTGGCAACTAAATATCTACGCTTGAAAGTCAGATTTCAGGTCTGCACAAAACCTCAACATTGCGTATTAATAAATAAGCTTACTTCAGGGTGGACGCAGAGCTGTGTACTAGTAGCAGCTCTCACACCTGGACCGCTGACGAGATCTTGTATCCCACTCCTTACTAGGGTGGACGCAGAGTTGTGTACTAGTAGCAGCTCTCACACCTTGACCGCTGACGAGATCTTGTATCCCACTCCTTACTAGGGTGAACGCAGAGCTGTGTACTAGTAGCAGCTCTCACACCTTGACCGCTGACGAGATCTTGTATCCCACTCCTTACCAGGGTGGACGCAGAGTTGTGTACTAGTAGCAGCTCTCACACCTTGACCGCTGACGAGATCTTGTCTCCCACTCCTTACCAGGGTGGACGCAGAGTTGTGTACTAGTAGCAGCTCTCACACCTTGACCGCTGACGAGATCTTGTATCCCACTCCTTACCAGGGTGGACACAGAGTTGTGTACTAGTAGCAGCTCTCACACCTTGACCGCTGACGAGATCTTGTCTCCCACTCCTTACCAGGGTGGACGCAGAGTAGTGTAATAGTAGCAGCTCTCACACCTTGACCGCTGACGAGATCTTGTATCCCACCCCTTGTCAGGGTAGACGCAGAGTTGTGTACTAGTAGCAGCTCTCACACCTGGACCGCTGACGAGATCTTGTATCCCACTCCTTACTAGGGTGGACGCAGAGTTGTGTACTAGTAGCAGCTCTCACACCTTGACCGCTGACGAGATCTTGTATCCCACTCCTTACTAGGGTGAACGCAGAGCTGTGTACTAGTAGCAGCTCTCACACCTTGACCGCTGACGAGATCTTGTATCCCACTCCTTACCAGGGTGGACGCAGAGTTGTGTACTAGTAGCAGCTCTCACACCTTGACCGCTGACGAGATCTTGTCTCCCACTCCTTACCAGGGTGGACGCAGAGTTGTGTACTAGTAGCAGCTCTCACACCTTGACCGCTGACGAGATCTTGTATCCCACTCCTTACCAGGGTGGACACAGAGTTGTGTACTAGTAGCAGCTCTCACACCTTGACCGCTGACGAGATCTTGTCTCCCACTCCTTACCAGGGTGGACGCAGAGTAGTGTAATAGTAGCAGCTCTCACACCTTGACCGCTGACGAGATCTTGTATCCCACCCCTTGTCAGGGTAGACGCAGAGTTGTGTACTAGTAGCAGCTCTCACACCTTGACCACTGACGAGATCTTGTATCCCACTCCTTACCAGGGTGGACACAGAGTTGTGTACTAGTAGCAGCTCTCACACCTTGACCGCTGACGAGATCTTGTCTCCCACTCCTTACCAGGGTGGACGCAGAGTTGTGTACTAGTAGCAGCTCTCACACCTTGACCGCTGACGAGATCTTGTCTCCCACTCCTTACCAGGGTGGACGCAGAGTTGGGTACTAGTAGCAGCTCTCACACCTTGACCGCTGACGAGATCTTGTATTCCACTCCTTACTAGGGTGAACGCAGAGCTGTGTACTAGTAGCAGCTCTCACACCTTGACCGCTGACGAGATCTTGTATCCCACTCCTTACCAGGGTGGACGCAGAGTTGTGTACTAGTAGCAGCTCTCACACCTTGACCGCTGACGAGATCTTGTATCCCACTCCTTACCAGGGTGGACGCAGAGTAGTGTAATAGTAGCAGCTCTCACACCTTGACCGCTGACGAGATCTTGTATCCCACCCCTTGTCAGAGTAGACGCAGAGTTGTGTACTAGTAGCAGCTCTCACACCTTGACCACTGACGAGATCTTGTATCCCACTCCTTACCAGGGTGGACACACAGAGTTGTGTACTAGTAGCAGCTCTCACCCCTTGACCGCTGACGAGATCTTGTCTCCCACTCCTTACCAGGGTGGACGCAGAGTTGTGTACTAGAAGCAGCTCTCACACCTTGACCGCTGACGAGATCTTATATCCCACCCCTTATCAGGGTAGACGCAGAGCTGTGTACTAGTATACTAGTAGGCAGCTCTCACACCTTGACCGCTGACGAGATCTTGTATCCCACTCCTTACCAGGGTGGACGCAGAGTTGTGTACTAGTAGCAGCTCTCACACCTTGACAGCTGACGAGATCTTGTCTCCCATCCCTAGCCATCATAATTATTTGTTGCACATTAAATTCTCATTATTCCATAATTTAATAACCAAACTGGGGGACCAAGTGTTTGGGATGCGTCAAATGTATATGCATGAAATACAATAAATTAAAATTGCTGGTGTAAATTATTCTTTTGTTACTGATCCACGTAGGGTGCGGTAATAAAGTTGGAATTGTCTGTTGATTGCCTGCATAGGCGAACCATGGTTCTCTTGTAAACGTTTTATTGCAGCGTCTATTTTTTTACTATCCGTGTTGTTGTTGATTGAATGTTATAAACAAACTTTCCAGTCAATTAAGCTATAAAGTTTTACAGTTTTAACCAGGCATATATTATTTGTTAAAATATAAAGGTATTTTTAAAATATAACCAGACGTATTTCGATTTAAATTTATTGCATATACATTTAGTAGATTTGTAGCACTCCAGCACTTTTTATTTGTTATATTTTCAGAAACCGTGAAAGTATTGAAAACGGTGAAGAAACCGTGAAGTTTTTGTGTCGTTTTAAATAACTACGTGCTCCAAGACCATGTCTGAGCACATGGATTTGTTGGATTTTTCGCCACCTGACACATTGAGGTTTTATTGCAATATGATTTAATCGCCTGTGGCCTTAAAAGATAACGCATAGCAAATGTATCATAGCTAAAATATAAATAATAATGCGGTTCCATAATTTTAATCATTATAACTAAGCAAAACGTTTTAATTTTATAAAATATGGCGTAGATGTAACCGCATGGACCATTATAGTACTTAATTCCTTTATTGTTAGTAAAATAGGTAAAATGAAATATCAAGATGAACGATTTAATTTGGGTCACAAGGATTGTTCATTGGTATTGATTTTGTAATTTCTGGTATGTTACTAAGGAGTGTAAACGTAATTTCACGTGACAAAACTTGTGAAACAGGACTGTTATTTAGTGGTTAGATTTGAGTATTCAGACAACGTTAGGTCTAGTTGTTATTTCACGTGACAAAACTTGTGAAACAGGACTGTTATTTAGTGGTTAGATGGGAGTATTCAGACAACGTTAGGTCTAGTTGTTATTTCACGTGACAAAACTTGTGAAACAGGACTGTTATTTAGTGGTTAGATGGGAGTATTCAGACAACGTTAGGTCTAGTTGTTATTTCCTTTAATCAGAGTCTGTAGATTCTGAATCCGCGACACAGGAGCGCCTCTTACCTGGCTAAGGGGTTGTCATAAATAATTTTCGCTAGGGGTGCGACTCAGGAGCGCCTCCGAAAAGGGGTGGGGAAGCGCTCCTGTGTCGCACCTAAAACTACCTGTCCTCGGCACTCTACCTGCTTCCTACCTGCTATCAAGCTCAGCTCGCGGGGCCTTCTAAATACCTACCAATCTAATATCACAACGGCTACTATCATACTGACTTTGTTAAGTGCACTGCATATTTTGTAGGAGTAAGTGTAACACTGAATCTGTAGGGGTTATCCTAAAAGACCAATCAAAATTATTAATCACGTTTCTTAATCATATTTCATTTTATTTGAATTAAACTTGCAATAGTGGTTAAACTATTGCAGACTTGTTTTAAAACAAGTTTATAATCGTATAGATAGAAAACATCTACCCTTGTTGTTTAAAAATTAAAAAAGAGTTTTACATTTAAAAGAAGATAAATAACCAAGTTATCAGTTTTATCTAATTAAATCAAGAATTTATTGTGCAGGTGTACAAATGTTTCTTGGGCAGACTGGAAAGACAAAATAAGATATTTTATAATTTAATTTGATTTTGACGCTATGCATATTGAATTATCACTTGCTAATAAATGTCTTTTGATAATTTACGCTATCTAAAGTCTTAAAAGATTTTAAATATTTGATTGTCATCTACTTGTTGGTCGGTATATATATTATTATGGTCGGTATGGTGAAAATAATTTATTGGGTGTGTCTCAATGATAACTGATTCTATTTACATAAATTTTATAGAACAGTATATGTTAAAGGTATTATTTAGTTTTATTACAAAACTGAAAATATATACCGCAAACAGATGTTCTATCAACTTATTACTTTGTTTAATTATTTAATGGCTATTGTTCAAATGATTACATTATTGACGGTTCAACCTGCTTAGCCTTGATTTAATAGAAAGGACCACGAAAAATAGTTACTTAGGAATACGTCAAACGCCAACCAATCCACGATTTTACGTCTTATGCAATAACGTTTTCTATTACTTAGTAGCGTGTCAATGAATCGGACTATAACAGCTTATTTCAATGTAGCTTATATTTACAATTTCAATACCTGAAGGCTTTTTTATTTCTAGAGTAATTTGAAGTGTAAAATTTTTTAACAAACCCGGATCTTATGTAAATACTGTAACATGTATGCTTATTTTAATAAATATATGTCTATTGCTTTCAAGTTAAACACACTCTCACCATATATATCAAGACCCCTTAGTTTTTGAACCCTTGTCAAAACCCTTGTCACATTGGACCCGCGAGGGTACGACAGTGGAGTGCCTCAAGGTCAAGTGCTCCACTGTCGCAGTTGTGCTATTTCTTGGCTGACAGTTTTATTATTTTTTGCCAGGCGCTCCACTGTCGCTCTCCCGTAGATTCTACCGCAACCCTTTTACTGTCCAGACAACCCATCTCCTTGTTTCGAGAGGTGTTTGTTTATTGTCAGCTGAACCCCACAACATGGACTCATCTCGTAGATACCCATCTCGTCATTTAAAAGAGAAACATTTTAAATTTACACAAAATGTACTTAGACTTTTACAGCTAAATCATGAAATTGAACGCCCTTATTAATCCCTTAGGTTTTATCAGGTCTTAAGAAATAAAAAAGTTAAAATAATTCCCTTTTCTGATGATTCGTTTAATTTACTCTGAGAGGAAATACAATGTACACTAATATTTCTTACATGGTAAAAGGTTTACGTATAAGGAAATTGATAATAATGTATTAATTGTTAATTTGTCCCATTATAAAAGGTAACCTAATTTATAAGTCCTGTATCTGGACTATTATAGGTCTACAAATGATACATATACCTGCAGATGAAGGTAATAGATAACCTTTCGTCACTGAGTTAGGAACAATTGGTGAGGATTGCTAAGCGCGTTAGATTTTGCTGTATGGCTACAAATCACTTTTTCTTTTTAAATATTATTTTTTAATTGGCCGTTTCACAGACACTTTAGTAGATCTAGTGGCTGAAATGTATCATTCGATTGATATGTATAGAAATATATATATATCACCTTTTATAACATGATTTAACCAAGTTTATAACAACTGACAATCTTTTTAATGAGATACTTAGTACATACTGAGTGAATTAAAAATTTCGTTTATGAACTATAAACAGTTTAATTTGCCAATCACTTATTGAATATTTTATTGAACTATTTTTAATGGGTAAGTTAAACCTACAAACTTTATGGAGGTTTTATTTTCTTGAATATCAAAATGAAATTTTTACATATGACTGAACATGCAATGCCCATTTAGTGTCATAAAAGAGTTGCTGTTACCTTTATTAAACTAAGCTAACAGCTCAAATACAACTCATTGTCACGCAAACTACGTGAACGACTGAAATATAATAGCCTTTCGTTGAACCAACAATGATGTTTACAGAAGAATTCAACAATATAAAATAATAAGGGGGAAGACATATTTTAGTATAGTATTTGATTTGTAATTCAATACGAAATTTAATTTTTGGCATAGCTCTTGGTTGGTAAATATACATATGTTTTCACTTCACGTGTCGAAATAATTTCGTTGGCTTTAGTAAAAAAATTATAATATTCAAACAGTAAAAATAATAATCTTTAGTAGGAGGCACACCTGCACGCTTCGCGTGCCAACCATAACGTCGGGCTGTGAATTTTCACTACAAATAATAGTAGGTTAACTGTATAACGTAAAATGAATTACTGTATTAAATTAATTTACAGTTTCTCACTCTTATTATTTACGTTTATGTCTATTTATTAGCATAAACCATTGTTTATACTAATAAATAGGCTAAGTAATATCATTATATTAATTAGCCTATTTCAAAGATGATTATTTCATTTATTTTTGTTTAACAGCTTAAGATAAATTAAATAACTAAAGTAAAAGAGTTAGATTACAATTAAAACCATCAAGTCTAGTATAGTGGAGTCCTACAACCGAATGTGAATAAAACCATGCTTAAAACATTCCCTGATTTATCCATAATTATTATGAAAGATCTAACCTCCTCACAATTACAAACACTTGATTACATCCAACATATGTTAAAACTTTTAGGAAGTCATTATTTACATTTGAACAGCTGTTCGGTTCATTTAAATCCCTCTCAATGTTATTCTTATGGCCGAAAACATTCTTTGAGGGCTTCCCACATCCTTCAGGGTAAACATAATATTGAAGAGTTGAGACCTTATTGCACAACTACGAACAGAGGCAACATTTTTGACACCTCGACAGTTTAAATTGGCTAAGAACTAAGGGAGGAGTTGTATTGACAAAAAACGGCTTCACGTAATATAAATAAAGATTTTTTATACAGTTTATAAAAATACAAGTTATGCACATACAAGTAATTAGGGAATAAAGTGTGATTTACATGTATGAGCAGTTACAAGTCAGGTTAGAGACAAATATGACTATTGAACGAATTCTTCATCCCCACCTCATTATAAAAGCAATTATTAATAGTTGAGTGAACTGACAGTTTGAAAGGGCTTGGGGAGGGTGCGAACACCCTTCCGCCAGTCTGTTGACACGTCCGTCAAGCGATATTGATCTTGGGAACTCCCTGTATTGCATACACTTAGGGATCAAATTGGCTTGAAGTAAGCTACTAGCTATAGACAAAATATTTTCTACAAATAATTTCATATTGTTTAGTATATTATGTCTATGGGATTGTGCCACTATGACAAAGAACGTCAAACATCTTTATTGTGTATAAACTGTTGTCTTTATTCAAATAAGAGTGTCACAAAAATGATGAGCCATTCATTTCTAACAGGCTTAAAAAGTCTCTAAATCGTAAATAAATTTGGTTGTACACATTTCAAATCGGGAGTGCTATAACTTATATTGCTAGGAACTAAGTGACGAAATATTTCCATCTATAAATAAAAAGCATTATTGAAGATCCAGCACTCATCTGTTCTCATTTTCGCATTGAAATGTTTCGACGTTATTTTTCTATCAGTCTTATTATTTGATTCAAAAAGAGGAATGTCAAATATGCAAACAATGTAAAATTTGCAATTTTTCACTTTTATAGCACCAACGTTTCTTGTTTGGAAAGGAAAATTAAGCAAATCATATTTCTTTGAATATTCATCTTTTAGTCATAATCCATAAAGCAATTACATAACATGTTATTCGGTGATTTATGTACTTTTATGACATGTCGAACTGTCAATTCTGTATTCATGATGGTGTAGTTTACTTTTATATTATTTCAGTAAAACATAAATCCATATACCTACTGGATGTACAAACCTCACTCGTATTTACTAAATATACATACATTTCATCAGTACTTATTGCACATTTCACAACAGGTTCATCGGTTGAATAGTGACATATATTCATTGATTTAAAGTCAGATTTTAAATTAAGCGAATTCTCAACCGATTTTTGGCTATAAAAAAATTATATATATGTATACTGTGAATATTAAATACCTTTTTAATGTCCACAAATTTTAAATAATAATGAGCTGTCTTTTTCAACAATAATATATAATTTATTCAATAAATAATACAATCTATCTCAATAATTTTATGATAAAACAATATACAAACCCATACAAATAAATATATATATATACCAATTATGTAGTTTTATATTATTTTTAATTTAAAGTAAAAACTGTCATTACATAAGTAGTTTCGTTTGATGAATATATAATATTTTGGAGCTGATATAATAATATCTTATTATAATAATTTGTTATTATGATTATAATAACGACGTTTGAAATACGGTTGGTTAGTGAAAGAATATATTCACTAACCCAGTAACCAAGAAGTTGAAATACGGTTGGTTAGTGAAAGAATATATTCACTAACCCAATAACCAAGAAGTTGAAATACGGTTGGTTAGTGAAAGAATATATTCACTAACCCAATAACCAAGGAGTTGAAATACGGTTGGTTAGTGAAAGAATATATTCACTAACCCAATAACCAAGGAGTTGAAATACGGTTGGTTAGTGAAAGAATATATTCACTAACCCAATAACCAAGGAGTTGAAATATGGTTGGTTAGTGAAAGAATATATTCACTAACCCAGTAACCAAGAAGTTGAAATACGGTTGGATAGTGAAAGAATATATTCACTAACCCAGTAACCAAGAGGTTGAAATACGGTTGGTTAGTGAACGAATATATTCACTAACCCAATAACCAAGGAGTTGAAATACGGTTGGTTAGTGAAAGAATATATTCACTAACCCAATAACCAAGGAGTTGAAATACGGTTGGTTAGTGAAAGAATATATTCACTAACCCAATAACCAAGAGGTTGAAATACGGTTGGTTAGTGAAAGAATATATTCACTAACCCAATAACCAAGGAGTTGAAATACGGTTGGTTAGTGAAAGAATATATTCACTAACCCAATAACCAAGAAGTTGAAATACGGTTGGTTAGTGAAAGAATATATTCACTAACCCAGTAACCAAGAAGTTGAAATACGGTTGGTTAGTGAAAGAATATATTCACTAACCCAGTAACCAAGAGGTTGAAATACGGTTGGTTAGTGAAAGAATATATTCACTAATCCAGTAACCAAGAGGTTGAAATATTGGGTACAACAAATTTAAAGTACTTATTGACATTACCATTATGTCTTTACCAGTGGAAAATTTTCCATATTGATCTCCACAATTTCTTCCTAAGTCCACATACAAAAGTAATAATTAAAAATGTGTTAAGGTCAATAAGTGTGAAAACAACACCAATTTCTTATTGAAACAATCTAATTAAACAACTGACGTAAAATAACAGATTACTTGAGAAGAATTACTTGTGTCCTGGAAGCAACGACAACCCTCCCCCACTCAGAAAGGCAGTCACACAGGAACATTCATCCGGAGCTCAATTTGTTGAATAAACAATTGGAAATCAGATACTTTGTCTTGAGCCGCAAACGTTCGCTTTGCTTATGGCTCTCCCTTCGCTCCCTCACAGATGGTGAAGCTCCCTTGTTTCCACTTCAATCGACCTTCAACTGAATATCTCAAAGGCTCACTACATAATTAACATTTATGTTTTGAAGAAATATCTTAATGACAAAAAATAAATATTTTTATAAATAGAAAAAAATAATCAATGAACACAAAGAAAATCATTTTAGATTAAATGAAGTAATTTTAAGTATTGTAAAAAAGTGCTGTGGTCAGAAGTAAGTGTGTGTAGTATACAATGAAAATCATTCTACATTAACTGAAGTAATTTTAAGTATTGCAAAAAAGTGCTGTGGTCAGAAGTAAATGTGTGTAGTGACTCAATTTTCAACGTACAGTAATTGAGATTCGACCCATTAAGCAAGAGGTATTATAAAACAACAATTAAAGTTGGCTATTCTAAAAATCTAGTTTTTGATAGCAATTAAAAAGAAGGTATACTTATTTTGTATAAATACTTCGTATTCCATCCACTCAAAACAATTTAAAGTAAATATGATTTTTTTAAATTTTACTTTTAAGTTATTTTGTGATACTATTTTAGCATTCTTAACCTGCTCAATCCCATCCTACAATAACCATGAAAACACATTAAATTCTATGAGATTAACTTGATTTTTAGCTTTGTAACAGATACAATAATTTTTTACATTCTATTCCAAAATCCCCACAAAGAGAAATGCACACTATAATGACTAAATACCATTCAACTATTCTTTGTACAGGAACATATTTTGAAAAGAATCATTGTGTTCACCTTAGGCTGGTATTAACGATAGTTGATAAGGAATAATCGGCCTTAATTTGTAACAAAGGCTACATTCGTTCCTCAGCAATACTCAAGATATTAACGATCAATCAACACTTGTAACTCTGCAGTTGGTTCTAAAGAATTCAAAATGAACTTTATTCCTTTGGAAAATTAAATTAAAATTAATTATTTTTGTATAACTGAATTATAATTTAAAAGTGATGATTACTATAGTAAGATTAAGACTACTTACTATCAAGAACACATTTACAAACAGTTCGGTCGGTTACAATCATTGATGAAGGTCACACAGTAGGTTACATCAGCAAGCTGAATACTAATGTTAATAACCTGTTGTTAGATCGACAAACAGGCTCAGTGCGAGAGCCTATTATCGCTGCCTGTCCGATACAGGGCTATAAGCTTGGTAATTGGCATTTCATGATGACGCTCTGCCACTGGAAACGGCGACATAGCATTCGGTTAATTAAGTCTTTGACACTTAGTTTAGTTACAAATCAAGTGTCAAATGTTCAAAGAACTCTATTTTCAGCCAAAAGTTTGTTGTAGACTTTTCTTTATATTCTAAAAAACTTTACTTATTTATAAAGTAAATCGTTTATAAAGCTGTAGAATACACATACAATTTTATAATTTGTTATACTAAATCAACATATATTTACTAACTTAGTTTTTTAAGTACAGAAATCAGCTGTTATTTTCTATTTCAATTATTATTTATTCATATGTGCTATTTATTCTTTAAATAAAAAGTGTTGGGTAGTATTCCTTATGTTATGATTTTATGAAGCATCTATTGTATATGAAATGCTTTAAGCAAGTGAAATTGTAACATTCCTAATTCTTTTTCAACTCAATACGATACTCATATTTAAAAAAGGAAATAAGATAAAGGTGTTTATAGAACATGTTCTTTTAATCCATAGAACTAGTTTGGTTGTATATATTGTATATCTAGTGCTTAGTTCCTTAATCGTTAGTTTAAGGTTCCTATTGTAAAAAAAAGAATAAATAAATAATAATAATATTTAGTAGTTTTCATACTATCTTAGTTTGGTTTGTTTTACACTAAAGTACGAAATTTATTTAGCATAGTGTTAGGTCAACAGTTCTCACGGCCCGACCGTCGGGTTGGGGTGGGCTCCTAGATCTTATCACTTCCAACCCGCAGTTCGATATATCGCTTCTGTTAGGGTCACACTTCCAGCCTTTCCTCTGACATTTATATTTAGATGGATTAGCTTAATTGTGGTCCATGGTGATTTATCAACGTAGTCGGATATTTCCTGGAAGTAATTACGAATATTGCGGTTTTTCAGAGACAATTCTCTTATTATAGTTGTAATTAAATATTTCACCAAACAAAAATTAAGAAAAGTTGCTTGTTCTAGAGGAAAACTACAAAGTAACCTAACATATTAAAATTTCTTTCTGAAGCCTATATTCAAAAAGTCAGTTTACAATTATTGTCACAGTTAAAATAAACATGATAAGGAGCTCGAAAAGGTGAACTATGGGATTTTATGGCAAGGGATAATTGTAGGAATCCATCCTAAGGTGGATGTGTCCCAACTAGTCTCGTACGTAGTGGGGGTGGGCCTTGTTTGTTCTAAGTTTTGCGAATAATGAGTCCAATATAAAAAGCAGACTAAGTAAAGGAGACAACAGACAATTAGCAGATTTCTGTCTCAATGAATGTTTTCTATAAGAACAAATGTATGTGAATATATCTCAATGTAATTATTACTATTAACTGTTAGCCTATATTTTCTAGAGGGATTAAAATATATACGTAACAGTTTTTCGATCGTGTTTGCGTGGTAATTAAGCTCTAAAATCTAAATAAAAGATACTTGAACAACTGGACATTTTCACAAATAATAAATACATTAAGTCTTCAAAACAAACCACTGACATAAGAATAACTCGGGAACCTTTTAGACTCGGTGGATTTTTAAGCAGAATTTAAAAAATGATTGCCTGTAGCTTATTTTTTAAATTTTGTTATATGTAATACGTTAAGCAGGGTTTTAAATATACAGGTTAGGACGGAGCAGGAAAGGATGGAGGTCTACAAGTCACACGGGCTTATAGTACTGCCTCACATACCTGGATCACTCTTCCGTATAACTATTCTATACAGTATTCTATACATAACCGTATTCTATACAGTCCCCTTAGACAACATTGTAGAGATATATCCACCCGCTCACCCATACACGTACAGAAACACTGACCCACCCGCTCACAAATACACGTACAGAAACACTGACCCAGCCCCTCCCCTACACGTACAGAAACACTGACCCACCCGTCCACCCATACACGAACAGTGACACTGAACCACCCACCCACCCATACACGTACAGTGACACTGACCACCCACCCACCCATACACGAACAGTGACACTGAACCACCCGCCCACCCATATACGTACAGTGACACTGACCAACCGCCCACCCATACACGTGCAGTGACACTGTCCAACCCACCCAACACGTACAGTGGTATTAATCCACCAGCCCACCACCCATACACGTACAGTGACACTGACCACCCGCTCACCCATACACGTACAGTGACACTGAACCACCTTTCTACCCATACACGTACAGCGGTATTGAACCACTCACCTACCCATACACGTACAGTGGTATTGACCGACCCGCTCACCTATACACGTATAGTGACATTTTTTTTTAAATTAATGTTCAGCTTTTACAAGAACAGAATTAAAAAAAAGGAATCGGTACAATCATTTCCCTGTGAAACGCAACCATGAAAACACATTACCGATTGTCAAAATAGAGACAACACTCATTTATAATTATCTTCAAAATAAAATGTAAATATTCTAAACAAATAATTAATTAAAATTAAAATTAGCCATAGGGGTTTGGACTGTTGTCCCTCAACAACATTTGAATATCATGTTAAAAATGATACTGGCGTAGGTAGTCTAAAAAATTGTATATAATTGAAGTTAGCACCTTCCCAAAACCCCAGAGGGATCTAGATCCCCTTTCCATAAACATCTAGACAGCTTCTAGACCCACAACACTGCTTTATATAAAGGCATCCCTCAGCCGGTGGGTTAGTCAGTCCGGGTGGAAGTGTGTCTTCGACCTTCAGCTAGTCAAGTAACACTGTTTAAGAGCAACAGTATACCTAGCAGTATATTTATTTATTTATTTTATTTTAATTAATAACATCTATATATAGTATTTTATAATTTAATATTATATTTATTAAATAATATAATATTATAAATATTATAATAACATAAAAAATAATACAATGAATATAGTAATATATTCTGTATTATATTACTATATTATTATGGACTTGTAAAAGAATCCCTATTTATTTAAATGTTACGTTATAATTGCATTTTACTGCCCTATGATGTAATATTGTTTACATAATATCTTATTTCCATATTTGTAATTTATTTCAAAATTGTATTATATATATATATATATATATATATATTTCAATATAAAGTCAATATTAAAATATAATTTTTTTTAATTTTACTCCCTATATTAAAAACTGTTTACCTTACACATTAAAAGTAATATGTCTCTAAAAAAGGTTATTCTCTGATGGGTATGTAACAGATTTTGACATATATTCCAGGGTGAGTTATTATTGATTAACTAGAATATATAATTCTCTTTTCGTTGTTTGACGGTTAATATTGTAAATATATATTACAAAGCTTAAACAGCGACAATACGTTAATATAAGTTAAAATAGGCTCTTACACTTTTAATAACGTTGCATGGCAAATAAAGAGTTTTATTAGCAACTTATCCTTTGAAATATGAAATAACCTGATATATAGCCACGCTACCATGTCACGCAGCCAGTAAAATTATGTGAGAATAATTAAATATACTAATAAAAAGGCCCACTCAAGCCGAGTTGGTTTATTCTCTTTGTTATTTAAACAGGTACAGTGTATCGTATTTCATTAAATTAATTGTTGTTCAGTAGCTTATCCTGTATTTAACTGAATAAGTTCGTAAAATATGGTATTCCATCGACCTATTCTAGGAAACTTGAGAAACGTAAAAATATTCAATGTATGGAACATTCATATTTCATTGTCTAATGATTAGCCAGAAGCATCTGTATTAATATTCTAACATTCATCAATAATACATTCCATGACACATTTACTAACAAATAAAATATTTTATTTGCTAGCAAGAAGTAGATTTTAAAGATAATTGTGTTTTATCCTAAACTTAAATGTTAGAAATTCGATGAATCTAATATTTAACTGCAGGGAGACGACTAATAGGGCTATTAAGGTACTGAGGCTTAAAGAAAAAGAATTAAAGTTGTAAAAAAACAGAGAGTAGCTGTGCTTGAAACATAAGGTTTGACATTTATGAAAGGAACGATTTAGAGAACTTAGTTATTTATTACTGTACTTTTTAGAATGTTTGGTATTGTATAGTATTAAAATAAATTACTATTAAAAATATTATTAAAATAGTACTACAATATTAAAAAGCAATTGAAATATAAAAGAACGATATTATAAATCTCCCACAATGCTACATTCTTGAAGATTTATAATATCTTTCTTTGTTGTGAGTAACCAAATTCAGTTGTTAGGTTTATTTTATCATTTACGTAATACTTCTTTGTAATTTTTTTGGCGTTACTTTGTATTATTTATTATACTTTGACTATAATAAAATATTTACAAACATAGGATTTTCATTGTTTTTCTGAAAAACCCATTCAAGGTGTGTAGTTGGAAAGCGATCTTATTAGTTAGTTGTTTTATTACCGTCTTAAGTACACAAATAAGCTTTCCCATGATTATTAGTTTTTTTGTTTGTTTGTGTTTCATACCAAATATTTCTTATTCATTGTGTTTCGATGAGCATTCACTACATGTAGTTTGTATTACTACACCCCCTTTCTACAGGGACACCCATAAACAAACTACTAGTTTTCTACTTATTTTCGGGCTGATAAATAGTTTCATTACTTCCGTATTGTTATAATATCTAAACTGAATCGAGAGAAGTATATTTAAAAACGTAATTTAATTTTTAGAATGGTTAAAATAATTCTATAATATAAGTCATTTTATTGAACTGTAGTATTTGAAGAGGCGCCATCTGTTGTAGGCGCCGGCTGCCAGACGCTGAGCCATCAATATCACAAAGACATTGATTTAGTAATATAAAGTAGACTATCGACTTACACTATGTCATTGCTTGTGAAGTGTGACTTATAGTAAGAAATAAATTAGTCTCGAAATTACCCACCATGCATTGAACGGAAATATGTAATACGTGCTTTGTTATTACATTAAATAGGACTAAGTATAAAAATTTGTTTGGAATAACGAAAAGATAATGTTCCATTTTATAGTTTCTGTATAGATTTAGGACAGATCGATACTGATTATAACTATAGCTAGTAAATCATTGTACTTCTTCAATAAAAGTTAATAAAATAATTTAAAAATTTAGCGAAGTAGTTTAAATTATGAATAAATATTGAATCAATAAACTTGGTTTGGAAATCAGTCAAAAACTGTTTTCAACCTACAAGTGATCTAAACCTCAACAGGTGTCTAAACCCTTCTTTGATTACCTTACATTTCCATTTTCGTAATCAAAAACTATTCTTTTACACTTATTAATTAAATTAATTTACTAATTTTAAAATTAAGTTAACATTCTCATGTTATTTTTTATAATAGAAATGTATACGAGAAAAAAATATTTTACTATTCACTACTGTTAAAAATTATTAAAATGAATTAAAAATGTAATTACAAAAATGAAGTGAGAACTATTAAAATTTAAATTCAAGAAGTAGAATGGTAATATTTACGACAGAAGGATTTTAATAATTTATTTTAACTAAAACATTTTATATAAATTATTTTATGGGGGGGGGGGGGATAAAAGAAACACTTAGTTGTTACATAATTTACGTACATGAAGAGTCAAACAAATTAAGAATTGTAGTCTACACGTTAAATGCCCTTTAAATTTAAATAACAATCTCGTTTCATAAAATAAACATTATAATTGCTCTGTCTACTTAATTCTACTGAAGTATACAGTGATGACTCAATTATACAGGGTGAATGGTACGTGGTGTTTAAAAATTTAAGGGCTTAAACTACATACATGCTTGGGGCTACTTAAAAACGCAAATTTCAGTTTTATATGCCAAATGGTTAGTGTGGTATGTTCAAATTAAGATTTATTTTTAAATCGTGGACCTAACCATAAAAAAGCTTTATCACTTACTCAAAAGATCATATTTTTTAAACTATGACACCATTTTTGAAATCTACATTAAATTGTTAACAAGAATAATGAGCTAGCAGCCTGCATAAATTAAGGTTGGTACTTAAAATTATATTTTAAAGCAAAAAAAATCATGTTTTTGTAAAATGTTAAACAATGTTTTACGCGTAGTTACTAAATTATGGTAACGGATATAATGTGTCAAGCTATACAGAAAACTGCATAATTTAATGTTCTTTCCAGTGATATGATTTTGTTTGTGTTATCGTACAATGTTTCATTTTTTATTATTATTTGAATAGAAAGAAACACAGAGTGGTTAAAAAATTGTAAGACTATCATACTAGCCATCAACTAGGACTGGACATTCAAATAACGTTATGTGATTAAAAACACATGTAAATCAGGGACGAATGGGGTTTTGCCACAATTCATAGACCCGGGATACACCCCCTGGGAAATTCCACTACCTGCTTAGTTTAACAAAAGTTAGTTTCTTTTAAAGTTCTTATCACGAGGAAAACTGGAATCCATTATCTGTTTACTCTTTAGACCGGGTCTGTGTATAAGCTATTCAGTTCTGTAGCATCATGGAGTTCACTACAAGAGAATATGCAGAAATGCATTTTTTATGGATTTTGCAACGGCAATGCACTTGCTGCGCAAAGAGAGTACAGTTTAAGGTACCCAGATCGAAAAGCTCCCAGCCCACAGGTGTTCACTAGACTTCACCAGAGGTTAGTGAAAAGTGGACAAGTTCAAAGAAAGTCTTCTGAGGTAGGTTCAGTTAATTATGATGTAGGTGTTGAAGAATTGATTCTAAATACCTTTCAAGAAAACCCAGAGAGTAGTAGTAGGGCAATTGCGGCTCAACTAAATATTTCTCAGTGGAAAGTGTCGGATATTCTTCATAGAAACAAGTTTCATCCATACCACTTCACGCCTGTACAAGCACGAAGCTCAATACTTCGCTTCTCGTGTTCAGTTCTGTAGATGGTTGCTCAATAGCGATATTGAGCAGTATCATTTCTTCAAAAAGATCCTTTGGACAGATGAGGCCATATTTACAAGACAAGGAGTCTTTAATACACATAATATGCAAATGTGGGCGGAAGATAACCCAAGAGTAACTAAAGAACGTTCTTTTCAAAGGAGATTTCACATTATGGTATGGGTTGGGGTAGTAGGTGAAACGCTTATTGGCCCATATTTTGTCGAGGGAAACCTTAACGGGGAACGCTTTTTGGACTTTTTACAGCACAGTCTCCCTTTGCTGCTAAACCATCTCAACCAAGAAAAAAGAGACAGTCTCATTTTCCAACAAGATGGAGCTACACCGCATTTCACCGCAGAAGTGCGTCACTGGTCGACGCTCAATTATATCCTACATGGATTGGACGGGGTGGCAGTTTGAACAACATTTATAAATCTTATTCTTTTAAGTTGACCTTTTTTGAATTATTTTTACGAATGTAATTAGTATGTCTTAATATTATGTCAATTCAAAGTATTATAATCTTTCTTATAATAAATAGTCAAAGCTTCAAGTTTTCTGCAAACTGTGTTTTAATTCAGTTTCACCTAACGTTTTCGATGACGAAACAAAAAATTTAAAATCACAATTATACCATTGAAAAGAACATTAAATTACGCAGTTTTCTGTATGGTTTGACACATTATGTCCTTACCACAATTTAGTAACTAAGCGTAAAACATTTTTTAAAATTTTACAAAAATATGATTTTTTTACTTTAACGCATAATTTTAAACACCAACCTTAATTTACGCATGTTACTAGCTCATTATTCTTGTTGAAAATGTAATGTAGATTTCAAAAATGGTGTCACAGTTTAAAAAATATGATCTTTTGAGTGAGTAATAAAGCTTTTTTATGGTTAGGTCCACAATGTAAAAAAAATCTTAATTTGAACATACCACACTAACCATTTGGCATATAACACTGAAATTTGCGTTTTTAAGTAGCCCCAAGCATGTAGTTTAAGCCCTTACATTTTTAAACACCATGTACCATTCACCCTGTATATTGAAACCAATGAATATGAATTATAAACATTGTAAATGCCTTTGCATTAATAATTTATTATGAATAACAAATATTACAATATTATTTAATTAAAAACGATAAATGAATATCTTACGCAGCATACACTCTATAGGACTAAATACATGGTAATGGAATTCCAAAAGTTATAATTGTATGACGCGGACACATAAAAATAAATGGAACATAAACAAGATTTATATTTTGCAATTGAATATTTTATTGTTACCTACACCAACATCCAAAACCGTGTATAATTGTTATTATTACTATTATTTTTTAATTAATTTTCCTATTATTATTAATTTTTTACATACTGTACAATCTGTTTCGTATTAAAAAAGTTGTTTTGTTTTAAAATGAAAATGTATAATGTGTGTTTTTCATTACAAAATTCCTAACGAGGAACAATGTATAAAACATGATAATGTGAATTAAACACTTATTATATTATTCTAAAAGCATACTTGGGAAAGTTAATGATTTTTTTAACTGAATAAAGTTAAAGTTAATACTCTAAAAAATAACTAATTGAAGTTAAAAGTTAGAATAGATTGAAACTAACTGATTAAAGTTAAATTATTAGAAAATTAACTGAAGTTGAAAGTTAAAAGTTAGTTTTGGTACAGTAAAATATACATAAACAAATACTTGACCTGTATTATCTTTTATTGTTTATAATATCTTAGATAAATAGGCCTCTTTATAGTAAATTATCATACAATACTATTAATTAGACTATAGCAATTTCTACATTAATTTTTGTTATATAACTGTCCGAAATCTTAAAAATTAAATATTTAATTTAATTTTTAAAATTATTAACAAAAACTGACATAAGTCTATGAAATTAAAGTTTTACATTTTTAAGCTATACTTTAAAAAATCAATAACTATCTAATAGGAAATTCACGATAGCAAAACATTTATTTTAAATGGCGCAGATAATAAGAAAGGCCAAATAATATCGTGACATGTTGACTCCAGGTGATTTTTATCAGGCTGGAGATGATAAGGAAGGGTCACTGATAAGAAAGTATGGGGATTAGTGGTAAACAAAAACTTAACAAAATATACTCACTCTATAAGTGAGTGAAAGCAGATGTATTCATATTATTTTCGATAAGCAATTACGTTTATTAGATGTTTAAGAATTTGCCGTTCTGAGTGCATGTTTTATTATTACTAAAATAAGTTAATTAAAAATTATGAAAACTATCTAAATCATTAAAAAAATACTTAACTAATTAACATTGATAATATTAACCATTTAAATGGGTTTTCCCGACTAGTTTTGAACAGGACAATTTAGATATGTAATGATCAATTAATAAAGTATTGACAGCATTAACGTCAACATTCAACTGATTTTCCTAATTAATTATACAGATGGATGGGTAAACAGGTAAAATTACAGTATTAGAGTTTATGAAAGATAAACAAGCTTAGGCCCAACACGTTGATTTAAAACAACATAACTAAATGACTATCTCAACTTTATCCTTAAACACAAAACTAGTCAAGTGAAATGATCACCCCAGGGTCACAAGTCAATCCCACAACAATGGTATACTCCGCCTTTTTTTGTTTATAAGGTAGTAAAATATGAGTAAAGGGGAGGGGGTGCGTCTTCAAAACAGTGACCTTGCTTGTCGGTGACAATTGGGGGATGAAGAAAATAATCGGTCTTTGACCTGAGTTTTAGATACTTTTTCCCCAGTCCACATTCCTCGGACCAAATGGCACCTTTTATCACATTTGAAAAACTAACTGAGTTACTTTAACCGTTAGCCAAATTTTCAGCTAGTTAAAGTTAGAAGTTAAACATTACCAAAACTAACGAATAAGTTAAAAAGTTAATAGAAAAAGTAACGATTAAATTTAATCGTTAATTATTTTTAATCGTTAATCCCAAGTATGTCTAAAAGTATGTCTACAGCCTACTGTCTGCGCATAAATTATGTGTACTATCATTGTTTTCCTCGTTTAATTGTACGTTGAAGTGTGTTTAAATTAACTGATCAATATAAATTGCTTTAAATCTACTTAAAATCACTGTATTTACTAACGCACAAAAGTGATGTATCGTAAAAATACATTTAATAAGGATTACAACTTCACTAAGTAATTAATTTTAGCACAACATGAGTTCTGGGAGCCAAGAAGCGTTGTTTCAGGACATTGATAAGTAATTTTTGATTTTGAAGAGTGGATCAGAAATTATAAAACTTATAGAAAACGCCCTTGTAAACTACATACTAAAAATTACTAAGACATATAATACAATTTTAAAATGCATAACGTACAAATAAACGAGAAATACAATTAAGTGATTGGATTTTTCACAGGCCTCTTAGTTTCTTAGAAAACACCCTTCAATCTTGAGTACACATAATTTATGCGCTGATTGTAAATGAATCTTCAAGTTGAGTAATTTAGACATATTTCAATTTCGTTTGTAAGTTTTTTGGACAAAGAATTATTGGTTTTCAGTTTGTACATCTGACGTTGTTACTTTCTTCTTTAAGCCCTTTAATAGAATTTGATTCTTAGTTATTTGCTTACGGAAACCTCGCTAAGTTAATCAATCTCAAAATTTCATTTTAACAAATGAATAATCTATTTACTGAAAATAACACTTTTATAATAACCCTTAAAAGGTAAATTCAAACCTTCCATTAGTGTTAACATATTTACAATATTATACACTCGATAACTCGTTATTTATTATTTTAGTAGTGTTATTATTTTCATTCAAATTATTGCAGCCAATTCTGTAAAGTAACGCTTCGTATCCTGTCCTTGGCCATGTCCTGCCCTTGATTTGCATTGCTTAAGAATCACACCTATCACTAAGCCAAGTTGTATATACAAGGACATAATGAAATGCACTGTTTCATATATTTCAAATAGAGGGTTGCTTTTATGTACTTTGAATAAGAATGGTCTAGTTGAGTCCATCTTAAATGTCAAAATGTCAACATATTTTTTAAACGTAAGGGTCATGCATTATTGAATATGCATAGACGGAAGCCTACTGGACACTTCAGAAAATGAAGTAACACATGCATTTAATCTCTACCATTAGTTTTGGTTTAGAAATATTAAGTTTGGGTATCCGAGAAGGGACTGACGAACGTCAAGAGTGGACTCATAACAAAAAATAACTGATAATGAGGATACTGTGCAGAAATAGTAAACTGTACAGCTCTAAGAAATTTATTTGTGATTGTTTAACAAAACCATACTACAACGTCAATCATAATAAAGCATTACAATATTATAGAAATATATGTAGAACATGCAAATAACAAAATATAGAGCACAGGGACGAAGAAATGTTCACTAAACTATGTTTCACTAAAGGGCTCAACTCAATGGTAAACTGTTCTCCTTGCATACTTAAGTTATACATTACTTTATAGTAATATATAAAGCCATAAATTATCAACATACAAATTATGGAACAATAACATAAAATATAGCTGAAATAACAAGGAAAAAATAAGATATAAACGGTAATAGAAAACACAAAATGACGTGAAAAAACGGATTAGTCATTCTATCTCTAGTTCAATAAAAAAAGAACAGACAAAAAATATTTTCCTGATTATATTTTGAATAAATTTAATCGGAAAATGATTCCTAAGTCTATCCTACATGGCGATATTTTTTTATTTTTTAAATTTATGTACAATGTAAGTACTGAACTAACAGAACAAGTGCTTAACATTTAATTGTATCACCATATCTATAAAATGTCTGTCTTTTACATTTCTTACTGCATGAGCATAAATTATGCGCATTTTATCCACGTTTTATGATTGTAAAGATAGTACAGATCTTTCAAATTAGAGAAACACACACAAGTTACAACAGGTAGTCATCGTAAGCCACATTACATACAAGGAGAGAGTCTGAAGTCCAATGTCTTGTGGGAAAGTATATGAAAGCCATAAATTATGGTTAAATAAAATGATATTTCATACAAAATATTTATTGATTTATCGTAGATACATACTACAAAAGTTCTAGAACTGCATGGTAACACATTGATAAAAATGAGAAATAACATTAAGTACAGATCAGATTTTTTAAAATCAAATACAACAAAAAAAAAGAAAAATAATACTGTAATGACCCGCCTGTAAACCTTGCATGCTGTTTATTTAGGTACACCAGCAGCCGGCCGTGAATAATGGTACCTTAATGACTGTCATTAACTCTCAAGTGTTGTATCAAGTAATTTCATGGGAGTTTAAGCCAAGCATCAAGGGTATTAATTACCACAGTATATCTAGCGGGACTGTTATGTAACCTTATAATAATATTTTAATTTATAACCCCTGGTGTACTGGGTTTTCAAAAGGAAAACTTATTGATTTGTAGATGTTCAATCTGTTCTTTAGTAGGTAAGTTCACAAATTTATAAAAAAAAAAAACGATAGCTGATTTACTGAAAAATAACAACGTGTCGATTACGGGCCTATTAGTTTCCTCTCAGTAAAACCGTAGATTAATTTATCAACATAACTTATTTGACATCTCACAGAAATGTCTAACAATCATGTATGAGGAGATAGGCTATGACTACATTTGGATCCAAGATAAATTCACTACTTATAAATTAATAAATAAGCTATTGAAGATTTTGAAAATAATATAGTAATAGTAACATAGTAAAATTATGAGATCTTTAAATTGAAAATATTCTTTATAAACTTCTATACCTTAAATCTAACTTGATATCATATAACTATTGTCATGGAATAAGTCTAAATACAACATATACTGCAATACAAAAATTGAGTAAAAAGCAATAACAAAATCTAAATAGTATTAATGCATAAAAAGAGTAAAATAAAACAAAATAACCAAGAATGAATGTTATATTTAGAATAATTATTACATTGAAATAATGATATTGTATTATTGTGTAGTTTTTTACAATTTTTTCCATCTACTTTGACAATTTTTATTAACAAATGAACGCATTAGTCACCATGTAATGAAAAGATTATAAAAATTTATTATATAAAGTGTATTTTAAATTAATACTCATTAAAGGTGTTTAATGAGCGAATAAAATTAATCAAAGCGCTGAAAATTATTTATAAAATATCTGGAATATTTGCAATAAAACATACCACAATGCAACATACTTAAAACGTAGACAGTAAAAGTACTGTAATGTAAGCGATAGATTTTGTTTTATATAGAATCGTATCATAGACAAATTATTATTGTTAGAAGTAAATCAATATAAATAAAAATGTAATTAGCAGTGACTCTCAAAACCACCTAAGACAATAAAAAACACTGGTACTGATATGTTGGTACTGGCCCACCCGCCCGCCCCCCATACATATAAGGAGTTACTTGTTAGTGAAGTTATTAGTAAAATGATATGTACTAAGACTATCACTTCCTGTTTTAGCTAGCGAAGTATGTGCTATAAATAAAAACTTGTGCTCAAGTGGGGTTGGCCGCATAACCATTCATCTGGAGTTCAATTTGTTGAATAAACAATCGGAAATCGGATACTTTGTCTTGATCCCAACCATTTGCTTTGCGTACAGGTTCTCAATCGAAGCTCGTCTTCCGGAGTAATAACTGTCCATGTTTCTGACATCAGTCAACAATAGATTTTGCAAACCCTACTTGGCTCTGGCTTTTATTTTTTTATCTTTATATTTGTCCAAATAAATTTTTTGTGATGACTTTTCATGAAGAATTTCATAACTACATTAAAAATATAAATTACTAATAGATAAAAATCAGAATTAGAAATACAGTGTTAGTAAAATATGTTGCATATTCAAAGGATAGTATGAATGTAGATTGGTTTTTGTGTAGAATTGTTACTAATTTTAAGATCATATTTGTTTCAAAATGGTCCGTTTATACAATGGACTATTGTACATACTGCCGATGGAAACCATTAAACTCACCATTAATATTCTGTAAATTGGAGTACAATTCATAACTCACTATGAAGCAGATAAACAATTTGGCTCCAAATTATTGTTATACCTCTACGATGCTAGTAGCATTAGAATGTTTCTTACACCATTCAAATGCCATTAATTAGCTATTCAACAGATATCATGCCTCAGTTATATGGTTATGCGAAAGAACAATTCCATTTAGATATGGATTTATCATACCTTTTTTATATTTATTTCACCATTTATTTACCTCATTTCGTAATTTAATACTAGGACAGTTAAAACAATGCTAATAAGTAATAATATGTATAAAAAGTTTCATTTAGTATTGCATGCTTGATATCTCACCATTTATGGATAATATTAGTGAAAATGATGGCAATAAGGGGAAAACATACGTAACTCGTTTGCAAAATTTTCTATTCTTTATGAGTTTTGCACGACAATCTCTACATAAATTCATAAAGATCTTTTACACACATAATAACAATACAATTAATATGCAAAATTATGAACAGTAAATTCAGATCAGGCAATACAAATGCTTTAATTATTATCTTTATTGTATTGGCGTTTAAGTATAAAGTGTTTAAAGTATAGACAACACAATAACTTCACACATTCAACAGTGTTTAAAGTATAGACAACACAATAACTTCACACATTCAACAGTGTTTAAAGTATAGACAACACAGTAACTTCACACATTCAACAGTGTTTAAAGTATAGACAACACAATAACTTCACACATTCAACAGTGTTTAAAGTATAGACAACACAATAACTTCACACATTCAACAGTGTTTAAAGTATAGACAACACAATAACTTCTCACATTCAACAGTGTTTAAAGTATAGACAACACAATAACTTCACTCATTCAGCAGTGTTTAAAGTATAGACAACACAATAAATTCACACATTCAACAGTGTTTAAAGTATAGACAACACAATAACTTCTCACATTCAACAGTGTTTAAAGTATAGACAACACAATAACTTCACACATTCAACAGTGTTTAAAGTATAGACAACACAATAACTTCACACATTCAACAGTGTTTAAAGTATATACAACACAATAACTTCACACATTCAACAGTGTTATAGTATAGACAACACAATAACTTCACACATTCAACAGTGTTTAAAGTATAGACAACACAATAACTTCACACATTCAACAGTGTTTAAAGTATAGACAACACAATAACTTCACACATTCAACAGTGTTATAGTATATACAACACAATAACTTCACACATTCAACAGTGTTTAAAGTATAGACAACACAATAACTTCACACATTCAACAGTGTTTAAAGTATAGACAACACAATAACTTCACACATTCAACAGTGTTTAAAGTATAGACAACACAATAACTTCATACATTCAACAGTGTTTAAAGTATAGACAGCACAATAACTTAACACATTAAAGAGTGTTTAAAGTATAAACAACACAATAACCTCACACATTCAACAGTGTTTAAAGTATAGACAACACAATAACTTCACACATTCAACAGTGTTTAAAGTATAGACAACACAATAACTTCATACATTCAACAGTGTTTAAAGTATAGACAACACAATAACTTCACATATTCAACGGTGTTTAAAGTATAGACAACACAATAACTTCACTCATTCAACAGTGTTTAAAGTATAGACAACACAATAACTTCACACATTCAACAGTGTTTAAAGTATAGACAGCACAATAACTTAACACATTAAAGAGTTTTTAAAGTATAAACAACACAATAACCTCACACATTCAACAGTGTTTAAAGTATAGACAACACAATAATTTCACACATTCAACAGTGTTTAAAGTATAGACAACACAATAACTTCATACATTCAACAGCGTTTAAAGTATAGACAACACAATAACTTCATACATTCAACAGTGTTTAAAGTATAGACAACACAATAACTTCACACATTCAACAGTGTTTAAAGTATAGACAACACAATAACTTCATACATTCAACAGTGTTTAAAGTATAGACAACACAATAACTTCACTCATTCAGCAGTGTTTAAAGTATAGACAACACAATAACTTCACACATTCAACAGTGTTTGAAGTATAGACAACACAATAACTTCATACATTCAACAGTGTTTAAAGTATAGACAACACAGTAACTTCACACATTCAACAGTGTTTAAAGTATAGACAACACAATAACTTCATACATTCAACAGTGTTTAAAGTATAGACAACACAGTAACTTCACACATTCAACAGTGTTTAAAGTATAGACAACACAATAACCTCACACATTCAACAGTAATAATCAACATATTTTGAAATGAAAAAAAAAAAAACTGATTCTAGTAGAGTCGTAACTTGAGTTGTATAAGGAACTGATTGTTACTTGAGTTGTATAAGGAACTGATTGTCACTTGAGTTGTATAAGGAACTGATTGTCACTTGAGTTGTATAAGGCACTGATTGTCACTTGAGTTGTATAAGGCACTGATTGTTACTTGAGTTGTATAAGGAACTGATTGTCAATTGAGTTGTATAAGGCACTGATTGTCACTTGAGTTGTATAAGGAACTGATTGTCACTTGAGTTGTATGAGGAACTGATTGTCACTTGAGTTTTATAAGGAACTGATTGTCACTTGAGTTGTATAAGGAACTGATTGTCACTTGAGTTGTATAAGGAACTGATTGTCACAATGGAACTAACATTGAAATTTTATATTTTGTAAAAGCAAAATATAATTAATTTTGAACCATCAAAAGCTACAAGTGAAATTATTAAACATCAATGCAGCTATGTAAAGATGAATAATGTATAATTGTCATGTGTAAACTAATACTACGAGCTATATTTTACAAGGGGTGGATGGGTGTACCTAGTGAGTAACTACAGCAAGAGGAATGAAGACCTACTAACTGGGTTCTCAGGCTTACTATATCTGAGAGTAAGTAGGGCAAGTCCATAGACTGATATTAACTGTTTAAATTACGAGTTACTGAACAAATATTTGAATTATGCTATTTTGTGAAGAAGTTAAAAACGTAAAAGAGGCCAAAACCTTCATACTACACTAATTATACAGTTTGTGGGTAAAAAATAAAATTTAGTAAAAGAATAAAAATAGAAACAGTTTATAAGAGGGGTAATGACCAAAGCTAACTCTCAGTTGTTCAAAAAGAACATATTTTAAATTCAGTTTTTAACTGTTTTGTTTCACTGTTACATTTTCTTTAGTTGATGATGAATAAAAACCAAATATGGTAAGGCTGCTCAACGAAAATTACTTCAATAACAAATATTTTCAATATTTCATTTATTTATTCATTATAAATATAATGAAATATTGAAAATACTTGAGATTGAGGTAGGTCTAATCTTCATCGAGTAGCCATTCCATATTTGTCAGTATTCATATGACTAGATATTTTACATTAACATTTGTACTAAAATTTTTTAATAATGCTGTTTATTTTATGTTCCTTTTATATTCATTTAAATATTTATAGTATTTTTTATGTAAAAGATTGAACTACAATAAGTAGTAGGCCTTTAATATCTTCTCCCGGTTTTACGTTAAATTTCCTTCATATTCAAGCATTATTTAAAGTCTCTGACTGGTTGGTAAGGTGGTTAGATATCTATGAGTCAGTCCGTGAATCATATAATACATAGCTATTTTATGTATTATACATGTTGTTTTACATACCTGAACGATTTGTTGTCATGGTAATTCCAACCTACATATTAATCCTGCTGAAGTCCGATATTATTCAAATGGGTAGTATTTACGAGTACTAGAGCTGAAATAAAACAGGAATACTGGACAGTCAACTACAATTTGTGTTACTCCATATTTAATCAGACTATAGTTGTGAAGTGAGATGGAGAAGTTATGTATTACGCAGTCAGTGAAAGTCGACCCTCAGGAGTCGCCAGACGGCGGCTTACGTTCACAAGAATGAATCATTAGTATGCTCAAGATGAAAGCCATTAGGTATATCGATGTATAAACATCTGACCCTGACTCATTGACGTGTTTAAAAGTGATTATATAGTCAGGAATATGAGGTTATGTACATAAAGGCACCTACTGTCGTTCTAAGCATTTTTAACTCATACGTTATGATTTTGTTGAACTTGACAATTTATATTAAATTTTGTTTTAAATGAGTTCGAGCATTTAGTAATTATAACTCAATTAAATTTAGTGTTTAATTTTAAACTATTTTATCTAATAGGTGAAATGTATGACTTTTAAGTATTATAGCGTGAGAGGCAACGCAACCCCTCCCTTATTGCTTTACCAATATGACAGTCGAGGTGTCAAAAAAATTGCTTCTGTTCGAAGTTGTCCAATAAGGTCTTAATAGCATGGTGAGAGATTTTAATGAATCGAAAAGTAATAGTTATTGAAATGTAAATAATTATTTATTGAAATGTAAACAGCTGTTGGAATGTAAGCAATGGTCTTTATAATATTGAGGAGGTTAGGTTTTAATGTAAGGACGATTTCATTTACATTGGATTACACGGTTCCACTCTACTGGACTTGAAGGTTTTAATATCAAACCAGGGAGGTTGTAAGGATGATTTTATTTACATTGGATTGCACGGTTCCACTCTACTGGACTTGAAGGTTTTAATATCAAACCAGGGAGGTTGTAAGGATGATTTTATTTACATTGGATTGCACGGTTCCACTCTACTGAACTTGAAGGTTTTAATATCAAACCAGGGAGGTTGTAAGGACGATTTTATTTACATTGGATTGCAGGGCTCCACTCTACTGGACTTGAAGGTTTTAGTATCAAACCAGGGAGGTTGTAAGGATGATTTTATTTACATTGGATTGCACGGTTCCACTCTACTGGACTTGAAGGTTTTAATATCAAACCAGGGAGGTTGTAAGGATGATTTTATTTACATTGGATTGCAGGGCTCCACTCTACTGGACTTGAAGGTTTTAATATCAAACCAGGGAGGTTGTAAGGATGATTTTATTTACATTGGATTGCACGGTTCCACTCTACTGGACTTGAAGGTTTTAATGTTAAACCAGGGAGGTTGTAAGGACGATTTTATTTACATTGGATTGCAGGGCTCCACTCTACTGGACTTGAAGGTTTTAATGTTAAACCAGGGAGGTTGTAAGGATGATTTTATTTACATTGGATTGCACGGTTCCACTCTACTGGACTTGAAGGTTTTAATATCAAACCAGGGAGGTTGTAAGGATGATTTTATTTACATTGGATTGCACGGTTCCACTCTACTGGACTTGAAGGTTTTAATATCAAACCAGGGAGGTTGTAAGGATGATTTTATTTACATTGGATTGCACGGTTCCACTCTACTGGACTTGAAGGTTTTAATATCAAACCAGGGAGGTTGTAAGGATGATTTTATTTACATTGGATTGCACGGTTCCACTCTACTGGACTTGAAGGTTTTAATGGTAATCTAATGCAACTATTTTATTTACAATACTCATATATTAAAAAAAAAAATTGTAATGAACAGTTTAAAACAGGCCAAGTAATATCATTGAGTGTTTATAATAAATAGGTCATGTGAGTGATATACTGTAAATAAATTTAGTATAATAGTTTTACGTTATACTATTATTTTTGTAGTCAAGTTGCAGAGGTGTCCTCTGGCACAAAACTATTATCAGAAAGTTGTACAATTTATTAGTAATCAGATGGTAAAAACCAATAAATCTTAATAGTTTTCAACTATACGAAAATCGGTAGATTTAACGAGGTTGGAGAATATGGTGACATTTTCTATACAAAGTGCAATGTTTTTTGTTTATTGGATTCTAATTATAAATGATTTAAAGTGGATATATATATATATATATATATATATATATATATATAAATTTTCAACACAATCTACTAGATGAGTGCAGTTGTAGTTTCTCTATGTTAATAAGCAACGTATAAAAATGAAGGAATGTTAAAAACTTGTTCTATTACAAGGTTCTCCACTTTAAATCTAACAATCCGAGTCTTCCCTTGATTGAATTAGTTAAAGTGGCATAAGTAATATGGCGGATTACTCCACCCCCTCGACAACGTTGTTGCTTATTGGGTATTGGAAAGGTGAAATTTTCCAACTTATAAGTCTAAAGTAATTATTTTCGCGTTTGTCCTTATACAACATTCAAACGATCAGCAAATTAATATGGCAAAAAAACTGATTGTATTTTAAATGTAAAGAGCTATAATATATCACATTATGATAAGACTAATTAAACATATCTTTATATGGAATGGTCTGCATGTCACGTGGCTTTGTCGAAATTTCACGCTGATTACAACACTATTGTTTGCAATATTGATTCTTAACATTAATTAATGATAAGTCAAAGATAAAGGTAAGCGACTTTGGAAAAAGGTAGGCCTACTTTATTGTGATATCTGAAAAGTATGGAGAACGCTTTGCTGACTAACGTTATTATTAGATCACGTTACGTAGGTAGAGTCCTGAACAATGGCACTTCTCAGGTTCATTTGGATTCCCGTTTTGAACTTCCCAGTTTAAGATGTCCGGCTGGCGTTGACACTGTATTTTTACAAGTGCCGTATTATGTCAGGGCCAATGTGTCTGGACTGTGCTGACAGTAGGTCATCAATCTAACCAACCTACTGACGGAGGTGGATACACCCAGACTCCGTATATGTCAATGTCACGTGAGTCTGACATCTGACATTATTTATGATTTAAGGCAAAAGAAAGCTTCCTAATATAAGTAGTGTACATTGAACAAGCTTATAACAATGGTTGTCATGAAAATGAAAAATGGAGTACGTAAATGAAGAAGGTACGTAAAAATTATAACAATAAGACACAGACCAAATAATTATATATAACTAAACGGCACCACAGATATACTGATTCACTAGAATAGTTTTCATAACATTCCACTAAAAGACAAATGAATAAATTATTGATCGTGGCAATAAAAAAATACACACTTATTAAAAAAAATCACTGTCATTATCCTCATTAATTTGTGTGGTATTGTTACTGAATCAGCTAGTTTTCAATTATTTAAGTTCTATAAATTGTTATACTTTTTTCTAAACTTAAATTACGGTATCCTCCCACACACGCACTCTTGTACGATTGTGATTGTTTCCACTATATTTTCTATTTTATTCCTAACCCAGAGCCATTTGTACATAGCATTTCAACGTTGTTCTAGGACAACGGTCCAAAAGTGAAGAAAACAGGGTCAATTGTAAAAATATAATATACATTAAAGAGTTTGTTTTATGACGTAAATTGCCATAGTAAATAAAGTTTTACTACAGCTCTGCCCTTCAAAATGTAATGTAATATGCAATATACCCACAATATCTTGGAACAGAAGGATGTAAATGTTTTCACAATTATCTAAATAAGGTTCTTATAACACTCACTTTAAAATGTGAGAAAGGATCTAATTTTCAGGTACATTCCACTGAAAAGGATATAATCGTATTACTGCAAACTAAACAACGATTATAATTAATTAATAACTATTATAAAAATATGTTCATTGTTCATAATACGGCATTTATTTGTTAGTATATTATATGTTTTTATTATAATCGAAATTGGGTAATTTCATTTTTTTATCATGAAAAATATAAAACCTATCATTTTCAGCTCAAAGACAGTCTCCGGTAATCTTTTTGGCCCTAAAGCATTTTTATAAATTTAGTGATTTAAAATAAGTTTTATTTAATAATTGAACATACGTTTTTAAAATTCATAATTAAATTAGTGATTGTGATTTTACAATAATTTATTTGATTACGTGCCACGAGAAAAATGTAAACAATCATTAAACAATGAAAACATATATTTAGAAGAACACACAAAACAGCTAATTTTGTTCTATCCGAGAACACGGAATACGATAGGCTGTGCAGAAGACTGTGACGTCACATGGGTGAAATCAGATGGTTTGATTATTCAATTAAATACTGGAAACTAAATCTACCAATCATGTGGAACTATTTTCTAGGTACCATGACGGTGATGTTTATTTTTTAACTTAAATGATGTACAACTGTCGTTGGAGAGGTAAATCCATTGATGTGCATGCTCGAACCACACGCCCAGAGCTATAGACTTTTTAATAACATTTTGTGTATTATTTATGTAAGTGAATAAGCTAAGATAAATGCTTGAACATAATATTTGGGAGGTAATTACTCCCCCGTTATTTGTAAATGACTAGAATACCTTAATTCTAGTCTCAATTACTGGAATACCTTAGTTTAAAATTAGAAATAAGTCATGTTTCTTATTTTAACTTTATAAGCATTTATTATGTACTTTGTAAAATAAATGTTCACTATTACAACTTAGATTTTAAAGTCACTTGTTAAAATATGTTTCTGGTAATCAACAAAGAACGCATTACCGCAGTAAAGTATTGGTTTCGAGACATCGAGAGCATGCTTATTGCAGAGAGCCATCGATTTAGTCATTTGGGGTCGACTATCGACAAGGGCTAATGATATTACTTGTGAATGGTTGTGCATTGTAATAGCCTACATTACACAATGACATGTGGCATTGATCTCGTTTTACATTAGCTAATAGCAGGGTACTTCTTTTAGTACATGATTTTTTAGTTCTTAGGTAATGTGTCGACTTACGCCACCTCTTCAGTAACCAAGTACTTTTTATCATATTCATTGTTTTTATTTAGAATACAAAATAAGTTTACTACTATGCATTCGACTGATACTTCTGAACTGCGTACATTTTTACACGATTACACATACCTGTTTGGAACGAGTTAAAGCCAAAATAGGTAATTAGTAATAAGCAATATTAAAAACATTAATAGATGCTTATTGATGTTTAAAATATAATTATGATTTGAATACAAGAAACCAAATTTCTGAAAAAATATTAGTAGTTATTTCAAATTTAGAATAACGTAAGTATTGCTGTTCACCAAATAATGTAAGTATTACGTTCACCAAATAACGTAAGTATTGCTGTTCACCAAATAATGTAAGTATTGCTGTTCACCAAATAATGTAAATATTGCTGTTCACCAAATAATGTAAATATTGCTGTTCACCAAATAATATAAGTATTGCTGTTCATCAAATTTAAAACACAGCCAGGGAATCTTATGCATGTGTATTTCATCCTACATCAACAGTTCAATTGTCGGTCGATGTACGCTGAAGTTAAAAAGTAAATAAAAAAGGTGTAACGATATTACACATTTCAAAGAACCTGTTTCATTTTGTTCATTTGCATGGTAATTAAAATTTTACTATTCCTCTGCCCTTCATATGATATAATATGCAATATGCCCACGCTATCTTGGGGCACGAAGGTTGTAAAATGTGAGAATAATTAGAGCAAGGTTCTTACACACTCACTTAAATGTGAGAGAAACAGTCGTTTAAAGCAAACTGCCTATATCTACTCAAACACACTTAAAAGTACTTAAACTAAGTTAATATGTTGCATTACTAATTTTCAAACGTCTATGGGTACTGTTCATTAATTAAATAGACTGTATTTGGCAGCAATCTTTCAACAATATATTCATTAATCGTAACTAACATTTTTACTATTGTGTCTTAAAATAAAGTGTATTAAGTCTATCAATATTTATGCTAGGCAGGGCCTCATAAATATTGCAGCCTTGTCTCTACATTTACACAAGGTTGTTTGAATCTGACAACCTGTTGTACGAATAAACAAAATAAAATCAACGTTTGTTTACATTATACCGTTGATTTTCGATAAATAAACGATATAATGTAAACACCGGAAATACATATAGTATAGCTCCTGAAGATTACCTCTACCAGATTTGCGTTTTTTAGATGTTTTTTCTTTGAAACATAACCTACGTTTTAACTTATGTTGACAATTTTCAATCAAATTAAGATATAACCAAAGAGAAATTATTTATTCCACTTACCAATCGTAAGTATTTATTAAAATAGCTCTTTTTTAAAGGATAGTACTGTTTGATTAATAGTTATTTTCACTAAATCGTATTACCAGTCATTTACCATCCAACAGATATTATTGTGCACACTAAATCGTATTACCAGTCATTTACCATCCAACAGATATTATTGTGCACACTTCTACACATGGTTATTCAGTAACGATATGTCTGTGCACAGTGGATCTCTTGTCCCCAACAATGTCACCGCTGAACTGTATTTACATTATTTCAACTGTCGTACCGATACTGTAACCACAGAACAGAACTAGTGTGGGGCAGTGAGGGAAACGAAGTGTATGTACAACAGCCACTTTTGCTGTGTCTAGTTAATGACTATTCGGTTAAACGACCAGAATACAACTGGATTACTGAGTAACTAAAATCGATACTAAATAATTTAGATTATATAAAAAAGGATATATCCTGATATACTAGCTGATTTATCAACTCCTAGCCAAATCTATAAACACAGGGACATGCACTTTTTAGTACTTAGTATTATTTCGGGCCCTAGAAACACTTTGAAAAGGTACTTTCTTTCTAACCTCAGAGCTCTTCATCACTGGTTCCTAAAATTTAGAAAATGACATAGTCAATGAATTGATGTAACTCTTATTGTTAATAGAAAACAGCTGAATATAATCAACTGCTTGGCGTACATATTAAAAGTGAGACAAATTCATAACAGTTTACTAAGTGTCAAAAGTCCCAATAAATAGTGGAATTAGTATATTTCATAACAAGAGTGGAAAGTGGAGTTTTGCATGTTTGAGACCATATGTTTGAAGTGCGAGACTTGTCGAGCACTTCAATTGGTCGAGAACATACAAAACACTTTCACTCGAGTTTTGAACGATACTTTTCACTACACTACGGAATAAAAACAGGTGTTGTTGACTGTGGAAAATTTTCGGTTGTAAACAATGTTACTTTCGGTAGTAAACAATAGACAGCTGTTGAAAATATGATGTTTCGCAGGTTGTAAACACATAACGAAAACAGCTAAACTCATAGTATTGTAGTGAAATAGTATATTTCATAACAAGAGTGAAAAGTGGGGGTTTGTTTGCATGTTCGAGACCATATGTTTGAAGTGCGAGACTTGTCGAGCACTTCAAATGGTCGAGAACATACAAAACACTTCAACTCGAGTTTTGAACGATACTTTTCACTACACTACGGAATAAAAACTCATTTTTGGAATGTTAACTGTTTATTAAATTAGAAACATGTTTTAAAACAGGTGTTGTTGACTGTGGAACATTTTCGGTTGTAAACAATGTTACTTTCGGTAGTAAACAATAGACAGCTGTTGAAAATATGATGTTTCGCAGGTTTAAACACATAACGAAAACAGCTAAACTCATAGTAGTGTAGTGAAAATTAAATTTATTGAGAAAACCTCTGATTTCAAACAACTGGACCAATGCTGATCCTTACAAAAAATTAAAAGTAGAATTAAAATTAAGGGTTCTATGAAACTCGGTGAAAGGGGAGAAAAAATTGTACTGAAATCAATAAAAATGGACTAAAGGTGATCGGAGGTCCAGAATGGGGTAGGGAGTGGACTTTCAGGGGTTGAAAATGCCTTTTCACGATTTACAAGGAAACTTCACCTCTTATTGAATAAAGTTAAATACAAAAGTTGTGGATAGTCTGAGAGTGGATACTATGAGTTTAGGTGTGCGTAGAACAAGACGTGGTGAGTCAATGTTAGCTATTCCAGTTCACCACACCACAACTTTCAACAAATCATTTATTGTCTCCGCGTGCAGGCTTATGGATCTGTATAATATCAGATCCATCGATAAGCGCACTCGGTTTGGGGCGGAGGTGAGGTGCTATCTGTTGCGGGCCTAGCGGGAGTAGTGGTTGGTGTCGCTGTGGCTTGGTGGTGGCGGTAATGAGTGATTGTGCCGAATGAATGTAGTTTTGAATAAATGTTATGAATAACTGTAGTTTTGTTTGAGATAGTCGAAATATTTTTAAGTTTAAATATAATGTTTCACATTTTTTGACTTTATATGTTTTACTTCGTACATTGCAATTTCTATTTTGTATTTCCTTGTAAATTGTTATTTATATTTGAAAATATCTTATTATGTATGATGAGATTAAGTGGTAGAGAGGGCTTTGCAGCCCTAACTTCGCCTCTTGAATATAAATAAAGACGTTTTCATTTCATAGTCAAATAATGTACAATTTTTGACTGAAATATTTGTTTTCACATAACCTCAAAATTTCTGATAAAATGGGAAAACAGATTTTCTAGTTTTAATTTTTTTCTTAACCAAAAAGTCTGAATTTGAAAATTTTGTTTAACTTGCGACCAGTCTTTTTGTTGAAATGTTTACTTTCAGATAATGAAATAAAAAATGCATAATTCTATTGAAAAATTGCTCAGAAAATGCAAAAAACTAAAAAAACTTGTTTTTAAATATAATTTTTCGAATTATAGCTCGAATGTTCTATTTGTTTACATAAATTTACATGTAAAATCATTGAAAACATAGAATTTAAAGTTACATTAATAAATAAACTAGATAGGTAGGCAAAGTTGGTGAAATTGCAGGTGCTTAAATATTTTTTCACGATCTCTGGCGAAACTTGACCTTGCATTGAAAACGTTAGAGACAAGTTGTAGAAAATGAAAAATTTACAATTGTTGTATGTTACATATTTTGACATGACCAAAATTTTCGGAGAAAACCTGAAACCCTAATTTTTTTTGTTTTAAATTTTTTTTTCAGTAAAATTTAATTAATTTTAGTGAAATTTGGCAATAAAATACCTTTTTATGTTCCAAATAAGGTGGTATTTTTTTATATAGAAGTATAATAAAATATTACTGTGAATTTATAAAAATTTTCCAGAAATAAAGAGACACTTATGTGATGACCCAAAAATGTGATTTAAATATTTCATTATTCAAATGGTTGTTCAAATTTTTAAATTATTTATTAAAAATGTATAATTTAAATCCTTAAGAGAACTAATGTTGAATGCTACTGGAGAACACATTACTGCAGTCAAGTATTGGTTTCGAGACATCGAGGGCATGCATATTGCAGAGAGCCATCGATTTAGTCATTTGGGGTCGACTATCGACAAGGGCTAATGATATTACTTGTGAATGGTTGTGCATTGTAATAGCCTACATTACACAAAGACATGTGGCATTGAACCCGTTTTATATTAGCTAATGGTGGAGTACTTCATTCAATATTTTCTCAGTTTTTAAAAATATTTAGGTTAATTTGCCAAATGTGTTTACCTCTTCAGTGATATGTCCATTAGATTGATGTATAGATTGATTTATCAATTTAAGTTTTTTTATTTATGACGAAGCAAATATTACATACTACGTGGTTGAAGCAAAATGGGAGGGACGAAGCAACAATTATATACCAGATGACTGAAATAAAATGGGAGAGACGAGGAAGCAATTACATACAAGATGACTGAAACAAAATGGGAGAGACGAAGCAACTATTATATACCACATGAATGAACCGAAATGGGAGAGACGAAATAAATATTTTATACAGGATGTTTCAAACGAAATGAGAGAGACGAAGCAACTATTATATACCAGATGACTGAAGCGAAATGAGAGAGACGAAACAAATATTGCATATCAGATGTTTCAAACGAAATGGGGTGACGAAGCAAATATTACATACCAGATGTTAGAAACAAAATGGGAGAGACGAATCAAACATTGCATACCAGATGACTGAAGCGAAATAGGAGAGACGTAGCAAATATTACATACCAGATGTTAGAAACAAAATGGGAGAGACGAATCAAACATTGCATACCAGATGACTGAAGCGAAATAGGAGAGACGTAGCAAATATTACATACCAGATGTTAGAAACAAAATGGGAGAGACGAATCAAATATTGCATACCAGATGTAAGAAACAAAATGGGACAGACGAATCAAATATTGCATACCGGATGTTAGAAACAAAATGGGAGAGACGAATCAAACATTGCGTACCAGATGACTGAAGCGAAATAGTATAGACGAAGCAAATATTACATACCAGATGTTAGAAACAAAATGGGAAAGACGAATCAAATATTGTATACCAGATGACTGAAGCGAAATAGGAGAGACGTAGCAAATATAACATAGTTTCCCCATCAAGAAACGCCACGAGTGTTTCAGTTCCTTACCTTAGTCAGAATTATGTGTAAGATGATGCGTATTATTACTGTAACGCTCGACAGGCAAGAAGTTGTCTGCCAGCCTTGTTATCGAAGCAATTATCAATAGTTGGCTGACAGTTGGGAGGGGTGACACCCTTCCAGCAAACTGTTGACAAGTGTGAATCAACGATCGATCTGCGATTACACTCAAGTAAGATGGCTAGAAGTGAACGCGTTTAGAACTCGATGGTATTTTTTGGTTTTCGAAATTAAGGCTTATAAAGGGCGTTGATAGTTTTGAATATAATGTTGGAACATATAAAATTGTTAAAAGAAATGTAACATAGATTTTAAAATGGATTTTATATTTACTCTGACATAACCACTTCTATGTTGATATTTTTGCCTAGTAAAGTAACTAACTCATATATATTGTGAATGTTTTTTCTTAATAAAACTTGCTAGCCACATGAAAATCTTCAAAATTATATTTTTCCTGTGGCCATAGCAATAATGATTTAAGCATTTAAGGTATTGTGGTCTTTGAGTTTTACCAACGGTATAGTACAGCCTATGAAGATAGACACAATCTAAATGTTTAGGCAAATGGTGAACTGAATAAAACTTTCTTTGGGAGTCAATACAAGTGTATTCGTAATTGCTAAGATTCTTGACCAAGTATAATCAATTAATTATTTAACTCTAACATTAATCTCTCAACACCAAACAGGCTTTTAAATTAATATTTTTGAAATACTAAATACTAATTGTTATTCTGTAACCTATATAGTAAATGTACTGAAAACACTGGTTCACATATGTTGGTATCGTTTAGTGATGGGCTCTTCATAGTCCAGGCAAAATCTGTAATATAATTATTTGAGTTTTGAACATTTTGAGAAGACATATTTTTGTCGAAATGTATCCGTGACAACTCAAGGAACAATAATGCTGGTGTCCATTAGATGAAAAATGTAACTCAAGGCGTAAAAAAAGGAAGGTGATATTTTTCTTGATAAAACAGTATTTTTTGCATTTTCCTACTCTATAACTTCATAATCGTAGACGGAAAACTTTTAGGAAATATGATTTGTAATTAATATTAAAATAAGATAGGATTTGTTACAAAAGCGAAAAATAATTATTTTTGTAGGTATTAATTTATTTTTATTGTTATTTATTTTAAAAATAGGAAAAACAACCTATATTTCTTGTTTCTTTTAGGACTATATTTACTTTCATATCATACGACCTTCATATTCAGGGAAGCAACACCGTTATTGTGTAAAATAGCAAAACATTAATGGCTGCACATTCATTACACAATAATTTGTTGATTTAGTTTATAAATGTTCATCTGAAAAATAAATAAACAAAACATTGAAAACAATACCATGCTTGCCAAATTTATCCGATTTTAAAAGTTCTTACGCCATTTGGAAGCTTGAATACTCTAGTGTAAATAAAAAAATTAGCGTTTCTTAAATGAAGTTAGAATATTTAAGAAAACAATAGTTTTACAACATAAATTTTCGTGTTTGTTGTGCGAAAAATGTTCTGTTGATTTACTCTAAATATGTTGTGCTGTTTTTACACATTAAAAAGTATTTGCCCTTGAAGACAGAGGTCGTAGGTATAAAGGAAAGGGCCCAAATAAATTGAGAAAAATCTAAATTAACTAAATTTATTGTTTTTAATTCATAAATAACAACAACAATAGTTAGTTTTAGGATTTGTAAGAAATCTTACAATTCTTAAGCCATCCCCACAAATTTCCGCAAAAATCTTTCTGGCATCCCATCTCTCAAAATAGCTATTCAGAACAGATCCTGTCTGGCATATCAGAACTAACTTATTCTTAACAACTGTCACAATCTAAGATATTTTTGTAACCGAACATTGCCTTTCGATTTGACACTTTGATATTCCATTGACATCAGACATTCAGAATAACTATTGCAACAATTTTAACATATACTTATTGTTTCTGCGCTTCAAAAAGACCATTAATAATATGGTTTGTATCTGGGGAATCAATTAGCTCCTAAACTCATAAAACAAGCCTTAAATAAATAATATAGTTACTTTATTCACAAAATGAAAAAGTGTCCTTTAAGAACTATTTGATATAATATATATTCACATATTTTTCCTTAGCTAAAAATTTAGCATTTAAAGAAGCATTATATTGAGCCAAAACATGCCAGACATATTTATGATAAATATAAGTAACGCTCTTAAATTTTTATGGAAAGTAAGTATATACTAAAAGGTATCTTTTGTGGGATTTCGAGAATTAATATTGACCTCGATTGCAGAATAAACAATTGGATATTTGATAGTATTATTGTTTCCCTCCCTCTCACCCTCTTCAGACACACGACAGGATCTTTCATTCCAGACCCTTTAGAACTTGCACCAAACCTCTCATATAAAATAAACATTGAATATGTATTTTTCTATGTGTTTAGATATATAATTTACTAAGTATTACGTTTATAATTGATTATCGACTTCTCTTAAAAATTAAAAGGAAAAATAATATTGTTCTTTAATTGAATTTACAGAGGCTTTGATGTGAGTATTGTCAATGAACCTCCAACTTGACAAGGAATGCTATGGCAACATAAGGCTAAGAGAAGATTGTTATAAACTATTAATCTCTCTACTGATTGTAATTCTGTCTACAGAGGCTTCAATGTTATGTTGGGTATATTGTCAAAGTACCTCTCACTTGACAAGTAATGTTCTGGCAACATAAGGCTAAGAGAAGATTGTTATAAACTATTAATCTCTCTACTGATTGTAATTCTGTCTACAGAGGCTTCAATGTTATGTTAAGTATATTGTCAAAGTACGTCTCACTTGAGAAGCAATGTTCTGGCAACATAATGCTAAGGGATGATTGTTATAAACTATTATTCACTCTACTGATTGTAATTCTGTCTACAGAGGCTTCAATGTTATGTTGGGTATATTGTCAAAGTACCTCTCACTTAACACGTAATGTTCTGGCAACATAAGGCAAAGGGATGATTGTTATAAACTATTAATCTCTCTACTGATTGTAATTATCTCTACAGAGGCTTCAATGTTATGTTGGGTATATTGTCAAAGTACCTCTCACTTAACAAGTAATGTTCTGGCAACATAAGGCTAAGGGATGATTGTTATAAACTATTAATCTCTCTACTGATTGTATTTATCTCTACAGAGGCTTCAATGTTATGTTGGGTATATTGTCAAAGTACCTCTCACTTAACAAGTAATGTTCTGGCAACATAAGGCTAAGGGATGATTGTTATAAACTATTAATCTCTCTACTGATTGTAATTATCTCTACAGAGGCTTCAATGTTATGTTGGGTATATTGTCAAAGTACCTCTCACTTAATAAGTAATGTTCTGGCAACATAAGGCTAAGAGAAGATTGTTATAAACTATTAATCTCTCTACTGATTGTAATTCTGTATACAGAGGCTTCAAGGTTATGTTAAGTATATTGTCAAAGTACATCTCACTTGAGAAGCAATGTTCTGGCAACATAATGCTAAGGGATGATTGTTATAAACTATTAATCAATCTACTGATTGTAATTCTGTCTACAGAGGCTTCAATGTTATGTTGGGTATATTGTCAAAGTACCTCTCACTTAACAAACAATGTTCTGGCAACATAAGGCTAAGGGATGATTGTTATAAATTATTAATCACTCTACTGATTGTAATTCTGTCTACAGAGGCTTCAATGTTATGTTGGGTATATTGTCAAAGTACCTCTCACTTAACAAACAATGTTCTGGCAACATAAGGCTAAGGGATGATTGTTATAAATTATTAATCACTCTACTGATTGTAATTCTGTCTACAGAGGCTTCAATGTTATGTTGGGTATATTGTCAAAGTACCTCTCACATAACAAGTAATGTTCTGGCAACATAAGGCTAAGGGATGATTGTTATAAACTATTAATCTCTCTACTGATTGTAATTATCTCTACAGAGGCTTCAATGTTATGTTGGGTATATTGTCAAAGTACCTCTCACTTAACAAGTAATGTTCTGGCAACATAAGGCTAAGGGATGATTGTTATAAACTATTAATCTCTCTACTGATTGTAATATTGGTCGGTAGCGTAGTTGGTTCAATCCCAGCTTCATGTGCTAAAGGTTCTCAGTTCGATCCCAATCAGAGTCAATACATTTTGAGAAGGATCAGCTGATATCCACCGGCTGTTCATTTGTCATTGGGCTATTAATTAATGACACTTTCTAAGGAATAGTCGGCCTTAGTTTGTAACAATGACTACATTCGCTCACCTACACTCATCACACTCATTCGAAATCCATATTCGCCCATATCTTGACGATCGGCGTCTTATGAATAAATAAATAAATAAATAAATAAAATTATCTCTACAGAGGCTTCAATGTTATGTTGGGTATATTGTCAAAGTACCTCTCACTTAATAAGTAATGTTCTGGGAACATAAGACTAAGGGATGATTGTTATAAACTATTAATCTCTCTACTGATTGTAATTCTGTCTACAGAGACTTCAATGTTATGTTGGGTATATTGTCAAAGTACCTCTCACTTGACAAGGAATGCTCTGGTAACATAATGCTAAGGGATGATTGTTATAAATTATTAATCTCTATTGATTGTAATTATCTCTACAGAGGCTTCGAAGTTATGTTGGGTATATTGTCAAAGTACGTCTCACTTGACAAGGAATGCTCTGGTAACATAATGCTAAGGGATGATTGTTATAAACAAGTAATATCTACTGATTGTAATTATCTCTACAGAGGCTTCGATGTTATGTTGGGTATATTTTCAAAGTACCTCTCACTTGACAAGGAATGTTCTGGTAACATAATGCTAAGGGATGATTGTTATAAACTATTTATCTCTAGTGATTGTAATTATCTCTACAGAGGCTTCGATGTTATGTTGGGTATATTGTCAAAGTACCTCACACTTGACAAGCAATGTTCTGGCAACATAATGCTAAGGGATGATTGTTATAAACAATTAATATCTACTGATTGTAATTATCTCTACAGAGGCTTCGATGTTATGTTGGGTATATTGTCAAAGTACCTCTCACTTGACAAGCAATGTTCTGGCAACATAATGCTAAGGGATAATTGTTATAAACTATTTATCTCTACTGATTGTAATTCTGTCTACAGAGGCTTCAATGTTATGTTGGGTATATTGTCAAAGTACCTCTCACTTGACAAATAATGTTCTGGCAACATAAGGCTAAGGGATGATTGTTATAAACTATTTATCGCTACTGATTGTAATTCTGTCTACAGAGGCTTCAATGTTATGTTGGGTAAATTGTCAAAGTACCTCTCACTTGACAAGCAATGTTCTGGCAACATAAGGCTAAGGGATGATTGTTATAAACTATTTATCGCTACTGATTGTAATTCTGTCTAAAGAGGCTTCAATGTTATGTTGGGTATATTGTCAAAGTACCTCTCACTTGACAAGTAATGTTCTGGCAACATAAGGCTAAGGGATGATTGTTATAAACTATTTATCGCTACTGATTGTAATTCTGTCTACAGAGGCTTCAATGTTATGTTGGGTATATTGTCAAAGTACCTCTCACTTGACAAGTAATGTTCTGGCAACATAAGGCTAAGGGATGATTGTTATAAACTATTTATCGCTACTGATTGTAATTCTGTCTACAGAGGCTTCAATGTTATGTTGGGTATATTGTCAAAGTACCTCTCACTTGACAAGCAATGTTCTGGCAACATAAGGCTAAGGGATGATTGTTATAAATTATTAATCTCTCTTAATTGTAATTCTGTTTACAGAGTATTTTATGTTGTATATCTTGTCAATACAACATTTCGGGGGCTCATGTCAACACATCAAGCTCATTACCCCGGGTAATTTGTTTTTAATTTATAACGAACAGAATAATTAAGCCACTGGTTGATTAATTTTAACATGTGGCTAATTCTGCAATCACACTTGGTTTTATAAAACTGGGCTTTAACCCAGCTATACATGTTTCAATTTTTAAGTATAGTGAATTATAATTATGTTATAAACATATATGAAAGTTTTCTAAATTAAAAAGAATATATTATTTAAAAGGTTTTTGGTAATACAATCCTTTAACCTAACATTAGTTTTGTAGGTTTCTTTATTTTCAATACTATGCAAACACGATCTGGAATTCGAGTATACATTTTTGATACAAAAATGTAAACATGTTTAGGAAATTCTAATTTATTTTACTAATGAATTTGTGAAAACACGTTTGAAATTGTAAACAGAATTGACTGTTTATGGAATGTCAGCTAGTTAGTACACTGGAAAACCTCGCAATTACGCCGGAAACTGAATAATGCAGATAGTTAATGAAGTAGTTATTATGATTATAGGCACTGTAGCCTATTATTTAAGTGCCAACAGGCTGAGTGCTGTGTCCACAGGCTGCCACCATTAAAACCATTGTAGGCCGAGCTATTCGCGATCCCATGATCTTTGATGGCAAATATCAAAGTAAAACACCTTGTATTTTAAAGGGAACCTATAAAATATAAAAGCACGTAGAATACGTTTGTTTATTGGTTTACATAAACGCAGGTGCTTAGTAAAAGTAAAAAAAACTTTTAATTTGTCTCACATTCTTTTATATTTAATTTTAATACCAAATTAAATTCGATAATAAATTTATGTTTAAGGTTTATTCATAGAATATTTTATGTTTTACATAAGTCACAATGGGAGCTTTTAAATTGGAGATATCTATTAAATTTGAGTAAAACATTTTCAAAAAGGTTCAATATAAATATTTCTATACTGTATTGATATTATTAAAATTGTTGTTGTGGAATTTATTTTTTCAGTTTTGCTTTGGATAATTGAAGGGGAACTAGAAAAAGATTAGAAAGGCTATTGTAGTTGGATAACTAATTAATGTTAAGATATCCATTATTGTAAAAATGTACTCATAATTTTAGAATAAGGAACCATATAAAATATATTGTAGTGCTACTATTTTTTTTTTTGAGACAAACTTCTTTAGCCTATTAGCTGGTTTTAATTGATCTTGGCAAAGATGTGATGAAAATAATGTTGCGATGCTACGAAGGTCATAGGCACTGACATAATGGTAAAATTTATTCATTAATTCATTTATCGCTAAGATTGTGAGCGTCAAGATAAGGGTGACTGAGGGTAGCGATTGAGTTGAACAAGTGTGGTCTTGGATACTAACTTATGTCCTTAGGGCAGGCGGAGTCCAAACCATGTGAACTGGTCTGACTTTCAGATGAATAACAGTCAAGCTCCCCTGGCCACCATCCATCATGAAAACCCAAGATGGCTCTAGCAATGCCCACGCCGATTTCAAGTTTTGAGCTGGCGCCGTTTAGTATTGGAATGAGTGATCCCATAAAATGTGATCTTCTCATCCAAAATCTCCAAAACACTCAACATTTAAGTAGCTGGACTACACTACAGTCTTTAAATAGCCTAGTTAATGTTTAAGGTAATCGATATAAGGATTAGTTCACTAAAATTAAAAATAACCCTTATAAATAAATAATGCAATAATGATTTATAAGCTAGCTATTAAAATTGGTCTTATCATAGTAAGTCTTGGCTCAGTTAATAAGAGGAGAAAAATTAAGGATAAATTTAGAAGGTAGATGCCATATTAAAAAAAATTATAAAAGTAGAGTTTTCCTTTTATAATTTTTAATTCTTTACAATAATCACATTTAAAATCCAGATTTACCATTAAAACTTTCTCCGCTGTTTCCTATCCAAAAGCTTTTAATGAGTTCCTTGTTTTTTGCCAACCAGCCATATGACTCATTTACTCTTTTTCCATAGCCTCAGATGCAATCATTGGCCTTTATGACGAAAATGAGATCTTTTAGACGACTATGTATATCACCCGTATATTCCCAGAACAACTACATTGCTTGTCAAAAGGGAGGTACACTGACAATATACCCAACATAATAGCGAACCCTCTGTAAACAGAACCACACTCAGTAGAGAGATACATAGTTTATAACAATCATCCCTTAGCTCTAGCACTAAATTGCCAGAACTACAACATTGCTTGTCAATTAGGAGGTACTTTGACAATATACCCAACATAATAGCGAACCCTCTGTAAACAGAACCACACTCAGTAAAGAGATACATAGTTTATAACAATCATCCCTTAGCTCTAGCACTAAATTGCCAGAACTAAAACATTGCTTGTCAATTAGGAGGTACTTTGACAATATAACCAACATAATAGCGAACCCTCTGTAAACAGAACCACACTCAGTAAAGAGATACATTGTTTATAACAATCATTATTTAGCTCTAGCACTAAATTGCCAGAACTAAAACATTGCTTGTCAATTAGGAGGTACTTTGAATATACCCAACATAATAGCGAACCCTCTGTAAACAGAACCACACTCAGTAAAGAGATACATAGTTTATAACAATCATCCCTTAGCTCTAGCACTAAATTGCCAGAACTAAAACATTGCTTTTCAAATAGGAGGTACTTTGACAATATACCCAACATAATAGCGAACCCTCTGTAAACAGAACCACACTCAGTAGAGAGATACATAGTTAATAACAATCATTCCTTAGCTCTAGCACTAAATTGCCAGAACTACAACATTGCTTGTTAAATAGGAGGTACTTTGACAATATACCCAACATAATAGCGAACCCTCTGTAAACAGAACCACACTCAGTAGAGAGATACATAGTTTATAACAATCATTCCTTAGCTCTAGCACTAAATTGCCAGAACTACAACATTGCTTGTCAAATAGGAGGTACTTTGACAATATACCCAACATAATAGCGAACCCTCTGTAAACAGAACCACACTCAGTAGAGAGATACATAGTTAATAACAATCATTCCTTAGCTCTAGCACTAAATTGCCAGAACTAAAACATTGCTTGTCAATTAGGAGGTACTTTGAATATACCCAACATAATAGCGAACCCTCTGTAAACAGAACCACACTCAGTAAAGAGATACATAGTTTATAACAATCATCCCTTAGCTCTAGCACTAAATTGCCAGAACTAAAACATTGCTTTTCAAATAGGAGGTACTTTGACAATATACCCAACATAATAGCGAACCCTCTGTAAACAGAACCACACTCAGTAGAGAGATACATAGTTTATAACAATCATTCCTTAGCTCTAGCACTAAATTGCCAGAACTACAACATTGCTTGTCAAATAGGAGGTACTTTGACAATATACCCAACATAATAGCGAACCCTCTATAAAGAGAACCACACTCAGTAAAGAGATACATAGTTTATAACAATCATTCCTTAGCTCTAGCACTAAATTGCCAGAACTAAAACATTGCTTGTCAATTAGGAGGTACTTTGAATATACCCAACATAATAGCGAACCCTCTGTAAACAGAACCACACTCAGTAAAGAGATACATAGTTTATAACAATCATCCCTTAGCTCTAGCACTAAATTGCCAGAACTAAAACATTGCTTTTCAAATAGGAGGTACTTTGACAATATACCCAACATAATAGCGAACCCTCTGTAAACAGAACCACACTCAGTAGAGAGATACATAGTTTATAACAATCATTCCTTAGCTCTAGCACTAAATTGCCAGAACTACAACATTGCTTGTCAAATAGGAGGTACTTTGACAATATACCCAACATAATAGCGAACCCTCTGTAAACAGAACCACACTCAGTAGAGAGATACATAGTTTATAACAATCATTCCTTAGCTCTAGCACTAAATTGCCAGAACTAAAACATTGCTTGTCAATTAGGAGGTACTTTGAATATACCCAACATAATAGCGAACCCTCTGTAAACAGAACCACACTCAGTAAAGAGATACATAGTTTATAACAATCATCCCTTAGCTCTAGCACTAAATTGCCAGAACTAAAACATTGCTTGTCAAATAGGAGGTACTTTGACAATATACCCAACATAATAGCGAACCCTCTGTAAACAGAACCACACTCAGTAAAGAGATACATTGTTTATAACAATCATTATTTAGCTCTAGCACTAAATTGCCAGAACTACAACATTGCTTGTCAAATAGGAGGTACTTTGACAATATACCCAACATAATAGCGAACCCTCTGTAAACAGAACCACACTCAGTAGAGAGATACATAGTTTTTAACAATCATCCATCAGCCCTATGTTGCTAGTACATTACTTGTCAAGTCGGAGGTACACTGACAATACACTCAACATAATAGAGAAGTCAAACAGAACCGCACTCAGTAGAAAGATACATAGTTTCTAACAATCATCCATCAGCCAGCCCTATGTTGCTAGGATATTATTTGTTAAGTCAGAGGTACACTTACAATATACTGAACATAATAGCAAAATCCAACAGAACCACACTCAGTAGAGAGATATACTGTATAGTTTCCGTCAGCTACTTCTAGAAAATCCCGTAAAAAAGTTATGAGCGTTATAAAATGTTTATAATTTGCCGATTCTCTCCTGAGATATTTTCAATAGGTAATTTGCTGGCAATCAAAAAAGAAGTTACAGAAGGTTTACGATACAGCGGAGAGCTGTCATAAACAGCTGCTTTATTACTTACTTAATTTGACAGCTCTACTCCTGATTTGACAAATTAACATAGAAGCCTCTTATTACATTGTTACACTTTTATTGGTTTTTAAATATACAGTGATTTTATTTTATACAGTTTTTATGCGTTTTTTTTCTTAAATAATTCTTATCTCAAAACAATATCTACAATTCAAGTTACACCAAATAAAATGTTAGTTTCCATCCAATAACTTTTTCATTAGTGAATAGGTAATATATAGTTGTAATAATGGAACGGTTCCCAATGCAAATATACAAATCTATTAGTCTGTCTTTGATGAAATAAACCCAACAAACTTACAATGCTGCAGATCTCCGCACTTGTGTATACATACATATTTAAAAATAATTACTGGCAAATGAAAGCAATAACACATTACATATTAAGATGTAAAAAAATACTATAATTTTAGATAAATATTTGTTAAATAAAGGTATGATCCTTATCGATTGTAGGAGATAAATTTGTCCATGAGGATATTTATTTTGCACCTAGTGCGTCTAAGGGTATCAACTATTGAACATTGTGATCAATATTCAAAAAATATACAACATAAAAGAACATTTCTATGTTCAACACCTAAATGTGTGGCCAGATAAAGCATAAAAATTAATCCCAATCTTCTATTAAATAATTCTACATATGGAATAGAATATTTCGTTACTGCTTAAACAACTTTAATCATAAATAATTTTCTCGCAATCGTCAATGGGAGGAAAAAATTGCGTTCACAGACTCTAGAAATTCAGCATTCATACATATGATTGTTTCACCGGTTTCGTGCCAATAATAGTCTCGCAGTTTGGTACCAAGAATTTACTTAAAATGTAAAATACCTGACTTGAAAACATTTTTTGAAGTAAGTTCTGAATGCCTTTAGCGTTCTGGAAAATTTAATTTTACGAAGCAAACAATTTAGAAAATGATTTTGATAAACAGTACATGATTGTTTCCATGGTACATAATCTGTACTTTATTTGATAGGCAGGATCAACAATTGTAATGTTTGGATATCAGTTCTGCACGACTCTCTGTTTTTCAAATTTGAAATTAGTCGAACCGTTTTTTCTGCGGTCTAAATAGGCGGGTGAGCTCGTAATTTGCACTCACATCTGAGAGCACCACTCGATAGGGTAGGTGGGTGGGGGGGGGGACGTAAATGCTTGAAGATACTAACACAAACTATCAATATGATTTTTCCATGTTAGGCCTCTGTCGATGTGTATTCTAAGAAATGTTCATTCTAAATCTGCCACCTCTGTCTTATCCAACACAATGGCTAGATTATATTCGAGGTTTGACGGTAGAAGACAAAAGCTGATAAAGTATGATTTTTAAATATTTCTTTTTAGATTGATGTTAGAGAAATTGGTCGGTAGCGTAGTTGGTTCAATCCCAGCTTCATGTGCTAAAGGTTCTCAGTTCGATCCCAATCAGAGTCAATACATTTTGAGAAGGTCAGCTGATAACCACCGGCTGTTCAGTTGTCATTGGGGGCTATTAATTAATGACACTTTCTAAGGAATAGTCGGCCTTAGTTTGTAACAATTCGCTCATCTACACTCATTCGAAATCCATATTCGCCCATATCTTGACGATAGGCGTCTTATGAATAAATAAAAAATGAATAAAAATAAAAATGTTGTATGCTGCTATTTATAAATTTGATTTAGATTTTTGGCTAAAAAAAGAGTTATGTCATCAGCAAACTACAAGAGTCACACTTGCTGAATGATAAGTATAATAAAGACCTGGGTAAAGAAACCTGAGGAACACCATAGCTCATTTAATTGATTTTGTAAATTTGTTAGAAATTTGAACAGTCTGATTTCTAAAGCTATTCCTTTTAACCCTGATTTTGATTTTTGTTCTATGGCAGGACATGTCCAAATAAAAGTTCAATGTTTTTTAAAAGTTTGAAATTGTTCTCAAAGGTATCCGTGGAGTACTGATCTTGAAGCCCTTATTTTCTGTAAGTTAGAGGAACTTTGTAGGCGGAACCCAGACAGAAAAGAACGTCTGTTTAGCGGAATGATCAGCTAAAGCTGCTTTAGCATAATATACATACTTTTTAGCAACAATTGTAGATTAAAAAGCTATTCATCATCCAGAAAAAATTACAATTTGTATCAGCTGACTATGCATAGTACAGTATATTAAATAGGCGAATAAACTTATGAATGAGGCAGATACGAGACGATATACCTCTAACAGTTGGGCAATAACTCCAAGGTTATGGTGTGTACAGAGTGGGCAGAGGAAGCAGCAGCCCACTGTCGCTTGGTCCCAAACAATGTGTCCGGCCCTTGGCTCGCGAACTATATGTATGAGTTACATGAGGGACAATATATCTCTACCAGTTGGTCAATAGCCCCAAGGTTACGGTAGGTCCAAAGTAGGCAGAGTTAGCAGCAGCCCACTGTCCCTTGGCCCCCATCACTGTGTCCTTCCCTTGGCTCATGAATTATACATATGAGGTAGACGAGGGACGATACACCTGTACCGGTTGGGCATAGCACCAAGGTTATAGTGAGTACAAAGTGGGCAGAGGAAGCAGCAGCCCACTGACCCTTTTCCCCCATCACTGTGTCCGGACCTTTCCTCATGAACTATATGTATGAGGTAGACGAGGGACGATACACCTGTACCGGTTGCGCACAGCCCCACGGTTATGGTGGGTACAGAGTGGGCAGAGAAAGCAGCAGCCCACTGACCCTTGGCCACCATTATTGTGTCCTTCCCTTGGCTCGTGAACTATATGTATGAGGTAGACGAGGGACGATACACCTGTACCGGTTGGGCACAGCCCCAATGTTATGGTGGGTACAGAGTGGGCAGAGGAAGCAGCAGCCCACTGTCCCATGGCATTACTGTGTCCGGCTGTTGGCTTATAAACTATATGGATGAGGTAGACGAGGGATGATACACCTGTACCGGTTGAGCATAGCACCAAGGTTATGGTGGGTACAGAGTGGGCAGAGGAAGCAGCAGCCCACTGACCCTTGGCCGCCATTACTGTGTTCGGCTGTTGGCTTATAAACTATATGGATGAGGTAGACGAGGGACGATACACCTGTACCGGTTGGGCATAGCACCAAGGTTATGGTGGGTACAGAGTGGGCAGAGGAAGCAGCAGCCCACTGACCCTTGGCCGCCATTACTGTGTTCGGCTGTTGGCTTATAAACTATATGGATGAGGTAGACGAGGGATGATACACCTGTACCGGTTGGGCATAGCACCAAGGTTATGGTGGGTACAGAATGGGCAGAGGAAGCAGCAGCCCACTGACCCTTGGCCGCCATTACTGTGTTCGGCTGTTGGCTTATAAACTATATGGATGAGGTAGACGAGGGACGATACACCTGTACCGGTTGGGCATAGCACCAAGGTTATGGTGGGTACAGAATGGGCAGAGGAAGCAGCAGCCCACTGTCCCTTGGCCCCCATTACTGTGTCCGGCTGTTGGCTTATAAACTATATGGATGAGGTAGACGAGGGACGATACATCTGTACCGGTTGGGCATAGCACCAAGGTTATGGTGGGTACAGAGTGGGCAGAGGAAGCAGCAGCCCACTGTCCCTTGGCCCCCATTACAGTGTCCGGCTCTTGGCTTATGAACTATATGGATGAGGTAGACGAGGGACGATACACCTGTACCGGTTGGGCACAGCCCCAAGGTGATCCTGGATGTGGAGTAGTAACCTTAAAGAAAACGCTATTTTACTGAGTACTGGAAGGTCACTTTTTGTTTTATTTCTAACAAAATGGGCTATGAATTAAATAAAAGAATTTAACTTCTCCAACAATTTTCCCTTTTTATTACTTCAGTATTTTTATTGCAAATAAAAGGGCAACACAATTTTTAAAACAACATTTATACTCACATTGTGTTTCACAACTATAATCTTTATTACAAAAGTGTCTTCTTTCTCTAAAATGACTTATTTATTAATTGAAAAGGTCTATAGAAAATATTAACGTTAATCTTTTATTACTCAACAAAAATTAATCTCATAACAAAACAGAAAATAATATTGTATATTAAAAATAATAACAAGTTTTACAAAAATACAAAATGTCGTTCCTGTCCTCAGTGGCTGTGAAAGAAAAATGAAAATAAACCTATTACGCAGACTGCTGAATTATTACCTTTATTTTTAACACAAAGAACATGATTGAAGTTTGTTGACTATTTATTGTTGGAGAAAAAAAAGAACTTTGGCAATCGGGATGATTTGAAAAACAGTTTTCCTACACTAACAAACTAAAAGGGAAACATTTTGAAAAGTCACCTAGCAACGAGACAGGTTGAAAATAAATCCAAAGTGGGCCCACTGACCGCGCACTACGCACACACTACACTCACTCCGCTACTTGATTCAAAAAACTACTTTTTTGTGACAGGCAACAAAAGAGTGAACGAATCACAAGTGTCGAGACCTTGGGTTTCAGCGACATGAATGTTTGACCTGAACCGTTGGGAACTGTTGTGGCCTACGGTGTTTGAGACTGAGTGTATTTAAATACACTCATTCTCAATGAGGAATTGTGTTCCCTTGTGAACGACTTTGATTTCGATGTGGTCGGTGTTACAGAGACCTGGCTACATCCTGACACGCCGTCTGATTGTTTTCAGATACCAGGATATTCTCTGCTGAGGTCTGATAGAAAGAAAACTGCGACTCATAGAGCTGGCGGTGGAGTGGCCATGTATATAAAGGAAGATATCCTACATGAGCTTTACACCATAGATGTTGTTCATCCTGGTATCGAGCACCTCTGCGTGGTGTTGAAGTTGAAAGGAATGTGTATTGGTCTGTGTGTCGTGTACAGGCCCCCACACCTGAGGTATTCTTGTCTCACTGCCTTGTTTCGCTCCCTGTTTGTTGACCTAGCTGTTGAAGTCAAGTCTGTGCTGTGCATGGGAGACACAAACATTGATTTGTTATCGGATTTAAGTAATGATGCAAAGTATATGAGCCGACTCTTAAAAGAATTGAATGCTGTGCAGTTGATAAATGAGCCTACGAGAGTGACAGCTAACTCGGCGACTCTGTTGGACCACATCATTGTGGACAGGTCAACCGAAGTCAAGAGGATCGGCATCATCGACGCCCCCAGTCTTACTGATCATAAAGATAAATCTATAACTGATCATAAGTTAGTATTCTGCGATTTGGCATGTAAAATAGATAAACCAGGGCCACAGCTCATTACCTACAGAGATTATTCAAAGTTTAATCAAGAAGAGGCCATTAGACGAATAGCTGAAGTAGATTGGGACAGTGCTATGTTGATTGAAGGTGTAGACAATATAGTTGATTTTATTTCAGACAGTATAAAGAAAATATTTGATGAACATATTTTCCTATTGTCCATAAGCTCCTATTGTATGCAAAAGAGTTACAAAAAGGAAAGCACCGTGGAGAAACGAAGAGATAAAAAACTTAACTAACGTGAAAAATAAATTTAGAAGCATATTTCTTAAGACCCGTAACAATGGTGACTGGGAGAGCTATAGAAAAGCAAGGAATACGTTGAACAGCCTTATTAGAAGAGTAAAGAAGTCATACTTTTCTGAAGAACTAGCCTCTAGTAAAGATCCTAAAGAATTCTGGTCTTGTACAAAGAAAAGCGGTGTGATATCTGGAAAACATAACGACACCCTGAAAATGGACATAGGAGTGGATGAAATAAATCAATACTTTGTTAGCATGGGTCATGGTAGTAATATTGATACTGATGAACTTGATTACTTTTTGTCGAATAAGAGGGAAACTGTTGAAGATGGTTTTAGGTTTTCCTTGGTGACTGAGGATAAAATCAAGAAAATTATGAATGAAATCAAATCCAGAGCAGTGGGCAGTGATGGGATAAGCATTGAAATGATAAAAGCTGTGAGCCCTTACGCACTGAAAGCAATAACTCACCTCGTGAACGAGTCCCTCAGGAAATCAGAGTTCCCTAAAGCGTGGAAGTTGAGTATAGTGCATCCACTGCCAAAAGTATCAGCTCCAACAAGTGTTCAGCAACTAAGACCAATTTTAATCCTACCAGCCATGTCAAAAATATTAGAAAAGGTTGTAGAATGCAAATGGGAGAGTATATAGAAAGAAAGAACATATTGCCGACATTACAATCTGGGTTTCGGAGTAATCATAGCACTTGTACAGCACTGTTGAATTTATTTGCAGATTTATATGATGCAAGAGACAAGGGGATGTACAGTATTGTTGTATTACTTGACTACTCCCAGGCTTTTGATTCGATGAGTGTAGAATTGTTTTTAGCAAAACTTCGATTTTACGGGTTTGACGACATTTCAATTGACTGGATGGATTCATATCTTGGCGAAAGGCAGCAGGTCACTAGGCACGGGGGCCAAACATCAAAACCACTCGTCAGAGTGCGCGGTGTTCCACAGGGTAGTCGTGTGGGGCCAAAGTGTATTGTGATATACACGGCTGACCGCCCACGTCCTGCGCTGAACGCAGTTGAACACGATTTCGCGGACGACAAACAGTTGCATCTGTCCTTTGAGCCTGAACTGATCATGATGGCTATTGATGACATGAACTCAGATTTAGATAACATCTACAAAAGGTCAGTCAAAAATGGGCTTAAATTGAACGTTGACAAGTGCAAGGTGCTGTACATAGCCCCACAAGAAGTTGTTCAAACCCTCAGCAATGACGGCGTACATGTGTCACTGAACGGACAGAGTCTTGAGATCGCTAGCAAAGTTAAGACTCTTGGAGTGGTCTTGGACAGTGATCTCAGCTTCACAGACCATGTTACGTACATAATGCAAAAGGCCTTGGGCAGGCTGAGAGGCATGTATAGATTCAGAGATTTGCTTCCGGAGTCCGCGAAAGTAAAGCTCATACAGTCGTGTGTCCTGTCGCTGTTTTATTACTGTTACCCTGCATACGGCAACAGCATTTCAAAAGAGGGTATGGAGAGGATCCAGAAGCTGCAAAACACTGCCATCCGTTTTGTGTATGGCCTGACGCGCTTCGACCATGTGTCCTCCTTCAGGCAAGATGCCAAACTTCCTCTCATGGAGGATGTATGCAGGGTGCTCACAGGCTGTATGGTGCATAAGACCCTGACGCTTGGAGAGCCTGAATACATTAATAGACGGCTCCGAAAACGGGGCGAGGTGGCTCTGCGTGGCACCCGCCATGGGGAGATGCTTCACTTTCCAAGAGTGAGGCTTGAGGGGGGTAGGAAAAGTTTTTCCTACTTTGGACCCACTCTCTATAATGACCTCCCCGCATCTGTCAAAAACACTTGTGCTCTAAATACTTTTAAGAGTAAAATTAAAAAGTTAATGTATGATTGTTACCGTTAGGTTAATTATGTCCTCTGGTTGTATATAATTTTAGTTTATAGTTTAAGAGCAGTGTAGTATTATGACCTGAGTTGTACTGAAAAGCAGTTTATACTGAGTAACGCTCCAATAAAAGGCATTTTTATTTATTTATTTAATATATTTTATCGTACTTTACTCTCACAGTATTTGACTTGCAGTATGCATAAATTTAGTGTTCAACAGACTCATTTATACTTTCTTTCATATCCTTTTTTAAAAAAATTTATTAAATTTACAAAGCAAAGTTCGGATAAATTAAAAAATGTATTTGATTTATATACAAAATACTCTAAGTACATAGATTGAAAGAATAGTTTTTAATGTTTCGTGGCATGTCATTCTTCTTTATATGAAAAGACTCATTTATTCTTTCTTTCATATCCTTTTTTAAACAGTTTTATTAAATTTACGAAGCAAAATTCGGATAAATGTAACAATATATTTGATTTATATACAAAATACTCTAAGTACATAGATTGAAAGAGTAGTTTCATGGCATGTCACTCTTCTTTATATGAAATAAATAATTTTGAATGTGAAATAAATAAGTTTTTCAAAGTACTAGAAACAACCCTTTCGATAATATTGTAAAACCTGTTTTAATTTTTTTTAATTATTGCTTTTTATATCCTTCATAGGATCACTTTTGCTTGACTTTATACCGTATTATCATATAAATACAAATTATTAATTACTCATAATTCATTAATCCTCAAGCTGTGGACGAATTTAAATTTAAAATCAGTGTATATGAATTAATCCAGTCTTTGTTACAACTGAGGTGGACTAATCATTGCAAAGTTACATTACTTAGGCCTAATAGCCCAATTTCGAAATTATTTTACTTTTGTTGAACCTTTATACTACGAGTTAACCAATAATAATTATTGGTCGAGCTTCATAATAATTTTTACTATGATAAATTTTGTAACATTACCCAAAATTATCAACAGTGGAAGGGTCCATGTTTTATTTATTACTAAATGCATTTGAAATCTGGATTTTTCTATAGTTTATGGTTTTATACGATTTAGCACTAAAAATAAAGGTAAACTGAAAACCGAGACATCTGAATGCGTAGTTAATAGTTTAATATGTGAGTTGTTAATGTTCATGTCCTGTTAAATGTAAGGTTATACATTTTTGTAACAACAAGAAGGCTATAACTTCCTTTACAGAGAACCAAGAATTCTTGACGGTATGTATTTTTCGTGATGGTTTTCATTACTATTTTAGTTTAAAAAGCTACACATCACTTATATAAAAAAAAATAAATAAAAATAAAAAACTAAGTGATGTGTAGCTTTTTAAACTAAAATAGAACCAAGAATCTCGTTAGATTTAAAATTACATTTAACCTTTTAAGTATATCAAGGTCGTAAGCGGATTAATTTGAGTAGTTGTAACCGGACAGGAAGTATTTGTCTCCAGCTGTAATCTCCAGTAATGGCTGGAGAAACCCCTTCGTCTGTGGTGTCTGGTTACACTGTATTACGACGATGGGGCTAGAGATCTCCAGCGTAGGTCGAACTTGTAGGCTCAGAATTATAGGACTGGGATTGTTATAACACTAAATCTAATCTAACAAGAACTTGTATGAAGGTCAATTAAATTAGTACTTCAATATTCAACTCAACGTACAAATCTTAATCTTTAGAAGTAAACGAGGTCGGTGAACTAAAGCATTGAACCCAATGCTCAATGGTGAACATTGAGATAAATGATTAGTGAATTTAACGTTTTTACTATCTTTTAAAGAACTGATTACTCGATCGGAACAACTGATTAACCGAATCCTGGTTTTGGCATTTGGAGCTAAGCTTACGATGAACGTATCAACAATTTCCGTTGTACAATGTTTAGTAATTACAAATAGAAATCATAAATAATAATACAAAATTACTATAAATAGTAAAATCATGTATTCGTCACTGCCTCATATAAGAAAAAACATATCAGTGGTGGGCAAAATAAATTGTTTTAATCTACTTAATGTTAAACTGTAATTATATTTAACCTGCACCTCTTTTTAAAAGTACCAACCAAATGTGTAGTGTTGTGATCCATCTGCTGAGAGGTAAGACGATAATTTATGGTGATGAGTTTTGGCCTCAACACCAGCCAGTACTGAGTAATGCTGGAGCATCCAATATACGAGATTATATGGGCAAGGTTCAGACTTGTTATCGAGTGATCGTGAGACTGATATTATCAAATAGTCTATTAAATATGATAAATCATTCTAATTTTTACTCTTCGATAGCATTTTCACCTCTCAGTTTTATATATGTTGCAGTCAACTGAGTAAACTCGCAATTGATCTTATTTTGCCATGCATCCTCTGCATGTCTCTCCATGTCATCTCTTTGTCTACTTCTCTTTCCATCTACTTTTCAACTTCCTCTTTGCTACTTCTTACTGGTCTCCAATTCTATTATACTCTCACACCATCCATACTGTACTAGTGTAAATTATTGTTTATTCCACATATTGATAATTACTGTGTTTTCTCAACACCTACATCTCTTTTATCCAAGCTGTGGGCAAGTTTCCTATAGTACATTAGAACAAGATTCATTCTCATGGTCTATATAAGAGCTCAGCAGAGTTGTGACGTCAGAGGACGACCTAAACAGTTAAGAGGAAGAAGGGACTTTTCCAGTCCGTTAGTCCCATAGTCCCAACTTCGCCTGATTAAATAAAGACGTTTGATTCAGGTGAGAAAACTTAACGACTAGTAATTTACCAACCATTAATGTTTATATGTTAAATAATGTTTAATTTGTTTAATTATGTTCTAAAATAATGTTTAGTATTATTTTAGAAATAATCAAATTTCTGGTATTTTAATATTATTTAAGTCAGTAAATTCTCTTTTCTCATGCGTATCAGAATTATATTTTCTTAGTAACTTCTAAATAATATCAATATTAAAATAATTTACGGCGAATAAAATAAAATGTTACAATTAATTTATCAATCCCTGAGTATGGCCATGTAAAGTTATGTGGTAGAGTGTAGTGTTTGACGTATTTTAACCGGCTTATACACATATGTTATAGCAATTATATGAAAAATACGGTTGACTTTATACTTAAGTGCTATTCATAGAAGGTATGCAAATGGAATTTGGTACAATTTAAAATTGCAACGATCTATTATGCACAATTAATATGAACACATAAAACGATAAAGAACATTAAAGCTAGCCACATATAAGTAAAGTGTAGTAATGGTCTGTTAGTAAGTCCCTTTCATGCATAATTGTTTTCATAATATCATATTACTGTTTTCAATATAAAATATGAACAGTTTTTTCTTTTTTTCAATTTCTTTGACGTTTTTCTACCTTTATTGTGGTTTTTTATTCGTAGCCTGTCCATGCAACAACTTGAAGTGCATGAAATTTCATTGTTTTTATGAATGATTCTGCCACAGCGAAGGGAATACCTGTATTTTTGCACAACTCTTTTTGTCAAGTTTAAGATGACACCAGGTGCTTTAACTACATGAGTATTGTGTAGAGAAATAAACTATATTTTTATGTACTTCACTTACTCAAGTGATACCGTGGAGTGGTATGTTTAGACATAATTTAATTTAAAATTTGGTAAAAAAAACTTGCCTCATTCTTAATATCAGTACTTTCTGATTAAGCACGATTTAAACACTTTTTTAACTGAAAGCTTAATTAGTTTATTGACAAGCTTCCCATTATCTCTTTTCTGAACACGAAATGTTATATATAATTATTTTGTTGTATTATTAGGTTATATAATTAGAATTATTATTTGATTTAGAAATGTCCACTTTATTGGTAGGTTCTAGATATATTCTCGAAAAGGCACCTGGTTTAAAAGCTCGCTGTTAAGTACGCTGATAGTCTTCATCAATGAGATGTGTTGAGCTTATAACTACGTTTAGCTATTTTACATGCCTACCTCACTGAACCCATAGCTCATATGTCTGACATGGCTATCATTACATACTGCAACAGCAGGCCTCTTCCAGGCAGTTCACAAATCATAGACACTAAAAATTACTGTAATTACAAAATAACATTATACTTATAGTTACAAAATGCAGAAGTAAGTATTATGAAGGGTTTAAATATAAGCTTAAGATTTTTTCATTGTTGCGTTTTGTTTTCATTTAAAAGTTATTCCATGCTGAATAAGATGTCTGGTTTGTTAGTAGAAAATTATTAACTCTATTGAAGTTAGCAAAAAAAGTAAGTGGTAGTGCAGCTGGAAAAAAACAGCTGAGGTCGGCCTATGACGTAAAATGCTATCTGCGCGATTCGAATGCGCATTAGAAGAAGGCAATCTATTCGATGTAAGTCTTGAGGTGTGGGTACTCTATCTCCCCTATTTTGGCCTTTAACTTCCCCTCCGATAACTATTCTTTCTTCATATTCTGTTTAACTGTTCATACTTCTGCAGACTTCAGTTATTATATTCACTGAACATAAATGTTTATGTCTGAGGATCGCCTGATTGTACTTAAAGTATAATGTGGACTCTTGGACCAACATCCTTCACACACAAACAAATCTTTGCTGTGCTAATGACATTTTATCTCAAGCAGTGTAGACCACCGTTTTTTGTTTTCCTGTTCACATTTATGTCAACCATGACCTCTCCAGACCGGTGCAGTCGCGTGCGGGCGCTATTTCATCGTCAGTACGGGCATTCCTCCAGCGTTCCACAGGTAGCTGATAACCCAAGGTCCCCAATCGCCGACGGCACGACTGTGACTTGTGCATATAATTAACAGTTCCCCTCAGCGGCATGTGCTGACCGGCCACTGCACTCTACCGGTTGTACCTGTGATAGTGGTTTGAAGGTCACTGACCGAACTTACCTGGGAACAATGCCAAGTAATATATAAATTGTTCATAATAACGTGTTTTGTAAGCTTAGGGCAGTTAAAAATATTCTCAAATAATTTTAATGTTGGTAATATTTAACATATCCTTAACTCAAAGAGTCTTCTCATCTAATATGAAAATATCATATGTCTTCCTTTTACTTAAAAAAAGGTAACAAGCATGAACTTTAAAATTTCAATCCTCTATCCCATGTGTCAACATTTTCTAAAATTTTAGAGAAAATTGAACTGAAAAGGATTATAAATTACCTATTAACTATCGACCTTCTTATTGAAAGGGAACACGATTTTCTAGCCGGACGATCCCCATAACAGCACTTACTGATTTAGTAAAACGCATAATTAATAACATTGAAGAAGAGAAACAAGTTACCGGTACTTTCCTTGATCTCAGGAAGGCATTTTGTTGCTTAGATCATCATATAGTTCTGCACAAAATAAGTTGTTTGGGGAGCACTGCAGTGGTTCAAGAGTTACTTAAATGGACGAAAACAAGTTGTAACAATAAAGCTGAAAATAAACTGAATAATAAGGACGGCAGTGTTGTTGCCACTAGTAGTGACTCGAGGCGTTCTACAAGGTTCTCTATTGGACCCAGTTTTATCTCATTTATTTCCTAGTGACTTACCTAATTACATAGACTAATACTGTTATCCTGTCATGTTTGCAGATAACACTGTTATAACTTACCTGTCGCAAATCAACTGAGCTCTTTGAGATTAGTAGTTATATATCTGTAAACATGGTTCATCAATATTGCATTGAAAATACTTGGTTTTTAATCAAATAAAAACTTTACATGTTATATTTGGAAAAAACAAAGATAAAATAACAATATCTAATGACTTAAAATTTGCAAAACTCCTTGGATTAATATTCTTACATTCTTACATATGAGACGCCGACACAACGTTGTTGGTATTTTAAGGCGAATTTGAATGGTTATATGAGTGTAGGATGAGTGTAGTCTGGTTACAATCTAATCGTTTAAAATAAACTAAATGATTGTTCTTCCTAGAATTTTCACATAGATCATTTGTGTCATCAGCTCAGCACAGCATTGTTTGCCCTAAGAAGGTTAAAATCTGTAAGTACTCTATAAGCCACCACAACAGCTTATTACGCACTGTTTGAAAGTAGAGTCCGATATGGAATTACACTTTGGGGGGCATCTTCAAACAACAACCTCCAGCGAGTACTCGTCCTATAGAAACGAGCAATAAGACTGATGGCTGATATTGCACCACGAAATAGCTGTAGAGAAGCTTACAAACACCAAAATATACTCAACATCGTTTCTCTTTATACACTCTGAGTCATCATGCATGCTGCTAGTTTCAATTTGACTCGCAACAACCAACACGGCCAAACAACAAGAAATGGGGTTCAGTTCATCTTACCTGCAAACAGAACTGCGCTATTTACTAAAAACCGTTATACGCTGGGGCAAGACTGTATAATGCGCTACCTATTCAGCTTAAGAGAACATAATAGAAAAAGTTCAAAAAAGAACTGCGCTGTTGTTTTGTTAATAAGACAATTTACACAATCGATGAGTTTCTAGACCATGAATATAGTCGTGATAACGACTTGGACATCAAACAAGGCAACTAAACTGCCAAAACTATTATACTATTTATTATTCATATTATTATTTTGTAGTGTACGTATTCTATTGACACATATTATAAACTTGATGTTTAGGAATAAATCTTGTGATTATTATTTGACCTAATCTGATCAACACTAACCTAGTCTAATTTAACATATCATGACCTAATATGACCAACACTAACCTAGTCTAATTTAACATATCATGACCTAATATGACCAACACTAACCTAGTCTAATTTAACATATCATGACCTAATATGACCAACACTAACCTAGTCTAATTTAACATATCATGACCTAATATGACAAACACTAACCTAGTCTAATTTAACATATCATGACCTAATATGACCAACACTAACCTAGTCTAATTTAACATATCATGGCCTAATATGACCAACCTTAACCTAGTATAATTTAACATATCATGACCTAATATGACCAACACTAACCTAGTCTAATTTAACATATCATGACCTAATATGACCAACACTAACCTAGTCTAATTTAACATATCATGACCTAATATGACAAACACTAACCTAGTCTAATTTAACATATCATGACATAATATGACCAACACTAACCTAGTCTAATTTAACATATCATGACCTAATATGACCAACACTAACCTAGTTTAATTTAACATATCATGACCTAATATGACCAACACTAACCTAGTCTAATTTAACATATCATGACCTAATATGACCTAATAGACTGACCTAGTCTAATTAACATATCATGACCTAATATGACCAACACTAACCTAGTCTAATTTAACATATCATGACCTAATATGACCAACACTAACCTAGTCTAATTTAACATATCATGACCTAATATGACCAACACTAACCTAGTCTAATTTAACATATCATGACCTAATATGACCTAATAGACTGACCTAGTCTAATTAACATATCATGACCTAATATGACCAACACTAACCTAGTCTAATTTAACATATCATGACCTAATATGACCAACACTAACCTAGTCTAATTTAACATATCATGACCTAATATGACCAACACTAACCTAGTCTAATTTAACATATCATGACCTAATATGACCAACACTAACCTAGTCTAATTTAACATATCATGGCCTAATATGACCAACCTTAACCTAGTATAATTTAACATATCATGACCTAATATGACCAACACTAACCTAGTCTAATTTAACATATCATGACCTAATATGACCAACACTAACCTAGTCTAATTTAACATATCATGACCTAATATGACAAACACTAACCTAGTCTAATTTAACATATCATGACATAATATGACCAACACTAACCTAGTCTAATTTAACATATCATGACCTAATATGACCAACACTAACCTAGTTTAATTTAACATATCATGACCTAATATGACCAACACTAACCTAGTCTAATTTAACATATCATGACCTAATATGACCTAATAGACTGACCTAGTCTAATTAACATATCATGACCTAATATGACCAACACTAACCTAGTCTAATTTAACATATCATGACCTAATATGACCAACACTAACCTAGTCTAATTTAACATATCATGACCTAATATGACCAACACTAACCTAGTCTAATTTAACATATCATGACCTAATATGACCTAATAGACTGACCTAGTCTAATTAACATATCATGACCTAATATGACCAACACTAACCTAGTCTAATTTAACATATCATGACCTAATATGACCAACACTAACCTAGTCTAATTTAACATATCATGACCTAATATGACCAACACTAACCTAGTCTAATTTAACATATCATGACCTAATATGACCAACACTAACCTAGTCTAATTTAACATATCATGGCCTAATATGACCAACCTTAACCTAGTATAATTTAACATATCATGACTTAATATGACCAACACTAACCTAGTCTAATTTAACATATCATGACCTAATATGACCAACACTAACCTAGTCTAATTTAACATATCATGACCTAATCTGATCAACACTAACCTAGTCTAATTTAACATATCATGACCTAATATGACCAACACTAACCTAGTCTAATTTAACATATCATGACCTAATATGACCAACACTAACCTAGTCTAATTTAACATATCATGACCTAATATGACCAACACTAACCTAGTCTAATTTAACATATCATGGCCTAATATGACCAACACTAACCTAGTATAATTTAACATATCATGACCTAATATGACCAACACTAACCTAGTCTAATTTAACATATCATGACCTAATATGACCAACACTAACCTAGTCTAATTTAACATATCATGACCTAATATGACCAACACTAACCTAGTCTAATTTAACATATCATGACCTAATATGACCAACACTAACCTAGTCTAATTTAACATATCATGACCTAATATGACCTAATAGACTGACCTAGTCTAATTAACATATCTTGACCTAATATGACCAACACTAACCTAGTCTAATTTAACATATCATGACCTATTATGACCAACTGTAACCTAGTATAATTTAACATATCATGACCTAATATGACCTAATAGACTGACCTAGTCTAATTAACATATCATGACCTAATCTGGTATTCAATTATGGTCGTTAATTTTTGTTGCAAATTGAAGAAGAAAAAATAAATTTTTTTGAAAAAGGGAACGTATTTATAGTCATATTTCATTACTTTCGACATTTATAATATTTAGAAACTATACTGATTTTTCTTCTTCAAATGGCCAGAAATTATAAGCTCTACATGTGGTAACTATGGATTATATAACTCTGGATGTTTCGGTTCCTGAGTTGAAAATTATAACTGCTAATAAATTAAATCTAAAACTATCAAAAACAGAACTTATCGAATTTCAATCACAGACAACACAGAATGGCCCGAATTATTTCCTTCTCAATAGTAATACTTTAAATAGCGCACTTTCTACAAAGTTATAAGGTGTTCAAATAGATCTTAGTCTAAAATGGGACATTCACATTTCCCCAATGTTTCATATGGCAATGCGTCATATGACACTGTTCAAGTCGTGATAACAAGTGTCATATCTTGTAAAATAGCTTATTTTAACAATATTTGCCCTGAGGTGCATTTCGTCATTTGCCTCCCGGGAAAATTTCAAGCTGGGTTACGGTGGTTTGTTTAAGTCTAGGATGAGCTGTGGAATAATCTTCTCGGGTTTCTGCAGTGCCCATTCTTTTGAAAGAATTTTCCGTCTCCAGAAGAGGGCTCTAAGATTACAAAGTCTGGGGATTGCAATAATCACAGAGCTGTAGGGAGGTCTTCCGATCAAGTGGTACTTTCACCTTAGCATGCCTTTTAATGTATCATACAGCAGTTTTTATTTTTTTTTTTAATAAGAATGACTTTCCTGTCAAAGAACACTCTTACGGCACAAGACACAAACATAATCGGGTTATCAATAAATTTGAATTATCATTAAAAAATCTTTATTCAGCCTTGGACCAAAAATATTTAATTCTCTTCCTCAACATATAAAAACACAACTTAGCTTGAAATCATTTGAAATTATTTTAAAAGACCACTAACCCGGGTGAGCTTATTACAGTCTTCAAGAAGCTCTCGAGGGGGCCAATTTTGAGGCCATATGTGTCACAATATCATCATGATATAAATCAGTTTAATGTTATTATTATTGTTATATTTTTCATGACTGTGATTTTTAAATTAATTTGTTATGATTATGTATATTATGTATGTTTGTATCATATATTAACATGCACAGAAAACTGTAATATGTTCTGTTGTTTCAATAAAGAAATTTAATTGAATAATAGAAATTGAATTATAGAACGGGGTGTAAATAGATATAACTATAACTGTTGACACTTTTCTCACTTATATGATATGCTATATGTCAAACGTAGAGTGGGTGTATAGACTAATCAGTTGATATCTCTACTCCCCATATTATATGCCTCTTTGCATAGAATGGTAGAATTAATTTGTACTACATATTTGATATTTCCCTTACATTACATACCTCTTTGCATAGAATGGTAGAATTAATTTGTACTACATATTTGATATTTCCCTTACATTACATACCTCTTTGCATAGAATGGTAGAATTAATTTGTACTACATTTTTGATATTTCCCTTACATTACATACCTCTTTGCATAGAATGGTAGAATTAATTTGTACTACATATTTGATATTTCCCTTACATTACATACCTCTTTGCATAGAATGGTAGAATTAATTTGTACTAAATATTTGATATTTCCCTTACATTACATACCTCTTTGCATAGAATGGTAGAATTAATTTGTACTACATATTTGATATGTAGTACAAATCAAATATATGTACTACAGCTCTCGCTTACAATGAATTCAAATGTGCACATATGCCCAAGACATTGAAGGCTCGTCTTAAAACGTGCTTATATCAAACGCTTTCTACAGCGTGGATGAGTTCCTTGCACATAACTGGGAGACCTAGTAATGCCAAATGACCCTCAAATATTGCCATGGCACAGGGAGGTGGAGTTGCTGCTTTCTATTTATTTAGTTATGTATTTATTTATTTAGTTTTGGAATGTTAAGCTAGTATAAATGAAAGAGTGAATGTAAGACAGCTTGTATGTTTGTATGCACCTATTTATTTAATTGTGTATTTATTTATTTATTTATTTAGTTTCAGAATTTTAACCTAGTATAAATGAGAGAGTGAATATAAGACAGCTTGTATGTTTGTATGCACCTATTTATTTAATTGTGTATGTATTTATTTATTTATTTAGTTTCAGAATTTTAACCTACTATAAATGAGAGAGTGAATGTAAGATAGCTTGTATGTTTGTATGCACCTATTTATTTAATTGTGTATGTATTTATTTATTTAGTTTCAGAATTTTAACCTAGTATAAATGAGAGAGTGAATGAAGACAGATTATGTGTTTGTATGCTCCGTTTTAAGAATGTATGGGAAAGAATATTTTATAATGACTATTGCGATACAATTTATGTAATTGTCTTCTATGCAATAACAACATTTGAATTTGAAAAAAAAATTGAATTTGAATTACATGACATGAATGAGCGAGAAAGAACAACTGTTTGCGATATTCAACACTTATATTCCTTCATGCTAAAGGCCCTGTTACTGATATCCGTGGTTATGTATAAGATGAACGTAAAGATAAATACAATCGACTCTTTCCATCTCTTATTATAAGAATTTTGCATGTTGAGGGCAAGTTACTTAAGATAACGAATATTTAATTACACAAATACCAGAAATATCGTCTACTAAAATTCTTCATCTACTATTTTTCGAGTTGATGTTCAGGCCTGTCCTGTCAATGGCCGTCAGTCTCGGCCTGTTAAGGCCGTCACTCAAGTGTCACATCGCCGAGCCGCCCCGCTGAGCTCCCGGTGACATTTGAACTGGCCCACTCTCGTCTGAGTCGAGCTCTTCAGACATGTATATCAGCCTTCTCATCATTAACGTTACCCGACGCTGTATACTTGAGTTAGAGACTATTTCTTTTGTATTCAAGAGCCCTCTCCATATAAGGCAGAGAGTTGGAGCTAATAATATACAGAGTAGAATATAAGTTTTGATACAGCTTTCCCTAATCGTTTTAGATAAAGGAATGATACTCAGCACATAAAAACAGGCAGTTTTTTAACTAGCGTAATACGTGTTGGTACATATACAGTACAAGTAAAACGTCACACAACACAAAATTTATTACAATATAAGCACAAAATGCACAACTATACTACAATACAAGTACAAAATGCAAATATATTATGTTTTCTGTGTGAATCCCTCTGGTCTGAGGAAAGTGAGCGTGGTTCACTGAAATCGATCACTATAATATTTTTGCATTTTGTACTTTTATTGTAATATATTTGTGCATTTTGTGCTTATATTGTAATCAATTTTGTGTTGTGTGACGTTTTACTTGTACTGTATAAAAACAGGATAAAAATTGTACGTTTTGGCACAACTGTATAATTTATATCCCTTCCTGGGATCGCCTTCCTTGGAGCACAAAAACAGTCTTTCATACAAACATATGTAATCATGGATATAAAATTAAATCTCTTTACTAATAGAAAACAATACCACAGTTCTCATCTCAAATGGTCGAATGATTATGACAGCCATTCGAAGTGTGTATTGGATTTCCATTGGATAAGCATTATAAAATTGAGGAACATTCAACCACTTTAGATACCGAACTGAAAAGCTTTTTAATGTTTACATGCCACAAGAACCTAAAAGATGTATCAAGAAGGCTGTTACGTGATTCGTGATGGCTCACTAGGAGTAAGAAGAAAGTTTTTAAATTAAGTAAAATGTTACATTTATATCAGGTTAAGAGTGCTTATATAATATTCTAATTATAGAACACAATTCCGCAAGTATAATTGAAAAAGGGTTATTCTCTGCAAAATGAGAGCAAATTAATCTCAGATAGTTGTTGAATTTGAAATGCTACAATATTTGACCTGGTTGTTCAGTAGAGGGACAGTTCGCTGCATTTCTTCTACTAATACAAACTTTCAATGTGATATCCATATTAAAATATGCTTGAATTAAAGATTTTCTTTGGACTCCGAGTGATAAAAATTGAACAGTCACGGTAAACAGTAAAACTTTAGGTCATTTATGTGTGGTGACTTTTATTGGGTACATGGAACGGTTAAGAAAATATATCAGGACTTGTTTTCCACCCTGTAATTGCATTATTATACTGTAATAAAAGTAAATTACTGAAATGAACTGTTCTTGTAATCCTGGTATTTACACTACTTTTCTTACCTCTACATATGTTCAACTGTGAACATTTAAATGGTTCGACTGTTCTTTATACATGGTGAGCATTTTAACTTTCTATCCTGTAGATGAGTGAGTAGACATTATTACTCATTGTAATTATGAGAGTATCTAGGTGAGTAGGCCCTGTTACTCATTGTAATTGGTTATTTCATGTGTTTATTGTTAATAAATAAGTCAACCCTTGTAAATAAACACTAAACTAGTTTTATTACGTAATAAATATAGTAAAATCTTATAGACTTACTAGCCATTTAATTGTATTCTGATAAATTAAGAAATTAAAATCAATTTCCATCATGTTACTTATTAAAGTAGTTTAATTATTATAATAAGTAATTTTACGCTACTCATGCCGCCATCATCTTGTATCCGTAAGGCCTGCTGATGCTACTAAATCAATATTGTACGGACAAATCACAATGACGAGCCTCTAGGCTTTATTGGTAGAGAATCCAAGCCTTGGTGCCCTTGAAGAGCTCAGCTCTACAAAAAAATGGAGAATTAAGCTATGTAACAAATAAATTGAACTAACTATGAAAACTGATTGTTTATAATTTATAATTAACTGAGTAAATAATGTATTCTCATTCATCACAATATTTTTACTTAGAATTGTTAAATTAAACACAATATTAAACCAATATTTAAAACTTTATTAGTGAGGCCTTTCGATAGCAAGGCTATCATCGTCAGACACATCACAAATATTAAATATAATACAAGTAAATATAATATAACCTTATATAAGCATATATTTTTAAATGTTTAACTCTCATGGATAAAACTATTTATCCTTCTGAATATTAGTTTTGTTATGATTTTGAAATACAGAAGTTATAAATTTAATTTAGATTAATTTCGTTTTTAGTTTTGAAAGCAAAATAGAATTTTGAATCGGTTCATCTTCTTGGTTTAATAGGTTTTCAGAATTTGCTTTTTTAATGTACGTGATTCCAATGCATTTAAATATTATGGTATTGTTAAATGTTTTAATAATTTAAAATAAAATAATTAAAATACTTTTAATTTTATGTGTGAAAAATGTTCTTGAAATATGTTTTTAGTTTTTCTTTTTCTATGTACAGATTCTATTCTTAGAGATTACCATTTTTCATAAACTCCTGATTTACTTTCATCATTCTCAGTATCTATTGTATTTTTAAATTTATTTTTTTTTATATTATTTTTTGTTTTGTATGGAATATTTATATTTCTATTTAGTTTTATTTTTAGTTGATAGACTTCGAAAATGTTGTCTATGTTATACTATTATTGTTTTTTTTTTTTTTTTTTTTTTATTCTATAGGGTTACGTTTTGTTTTTTATTTTTTCTTTTATTTCTTTTTTGCTTTTTTTAAAGCATACAATCTATCTAATTGGTATCATATCCATTGAAAATTGCCACATTTTTAATACAGTTTAGATCTTTTTTAAATCGTTCATCTGATAGAGATGTATTTACTAGTCTAAAAAAATAATAGAATGGAATTTAGCTCTTTTTTGTGGTGGTGGACGATTGGAGTAATTGGTTATATATGAGTAGGTTTACGGTATATATTAAATTCAAATTCTTTAGAAGCTGTGTTTCTAATGACTAATAAGTCTTGAAATGTAATTGAATGATTATATTCTATTTGATGCGTAAATTGAATGCTGAAGTAAAATGTATTTAACTAATTTTGAAAAGGTTGAAGGTTTTCGTTTTTGTTAAACACTGCAAATATGTCGTCAACATAACGAGTCCAAACTCTAGGGAAGTATGATAGTGACTCTTTTGCTAAATTTTCAAATTGATTAATTCATATGTTTGCTATAAAGCAGGAAAATAGAATTATAAACAATTTTAGAATAACAATACTAAAGAACTTGAATTTGATATATACCGTAAATCTAATTATACTGATCGATACATAGCTAATGACGCCAATCATCCACCAGCACAAAAAAAGAGTTGTATTCCGTCTTTTATTTTTAGACTAATAAATAAACCTCTATCAGCAGAACGATTAAGAAAATAACTAAATTATATTTAAAATGTGGCAATATTCAATGGATATGATACCAATTTGATAGATTGTATGCTAAAAAAGCAAAATAGAAAAAGAGAAAAAATAAAAAACAAAAGGGATATAGAAGAAGAAGAAAAAACAATAGTAGTATAACATAGACAACATTTTCAAAGCCTATTAACAAAACATTAAAAATACACAAATATAAATATTCCATACAAAACATACCTTGAAAAATAAATTAAAACATCTAAAAGGAACTGAGAATGATGAAATAAATCAGGAATTTACTAAATAAATTGAAATTACAGTGAAAGTAAATACATAGGTAAAAAAAAATAAATAAATAAAATATTACAAGAACATTTTTCACATATAAAATTTAATCGAAAAGAAAAATCAGCGATTGCCAACCACTGCATTAACGCTGGGAATAGTATTAAAAAAATTGTAATTACTAAAACATATAACATTCACCGCGATATTTAAATGCATGGGAATCACGGTACATTAATAAAGCATATCCTAAAAACCTATTAAACCAAGAAGATGGTCCGATTCAAAATTCTATTTTACTTTCAAAACTACAAAGAAAACTAATATTTAGAAGAATAGATAGATATAGCCATGAGAGTTACAAATAAAAAAAAATCTGTTTATATAAGCTTACATTATATTGAATTTTGTATTTAATATTTCTGATGTGTCTGATGATGATAGTCTTGCTATCGAAAGGCCTCACCAATAACGTTATAAATATCTGTTAAAAATTTTGTTTAATTTTATGAAAAAAATCTCTGTCTTCATCGACATAGAAAATATTTTTACTGTTGGGCTACTGGGGCTACCAGACCATCACTTCTATTTAGCAGGAACTGATGGGCGTTTTTTGTTCCGGAAGCCACTTTAACATCAAAATAATAACGGAATTAAGATTGGAACAAGATTATGTTAATTTATAATTTACCCATAAATTAGACAGAAAATGTACTTCACAAATTTAGAGAAAAAAAGTAAAACTAAAATAAAATGCTCTGTGAGTAATAATTTTTCACGTGATCTAGACGAGCGTATATACACTGATGGGCAGAACGCAACCACCAGAGTTGGCACTTTGTGGGCTGCAAGACCAATTATCTTACAAGCCATATGCCATAATGATTTGTGTATCTTTTATTTTGATCTTTTCTAAAATATCGTTGATCTTTTATTGTTTTATATATTTTCACCACTCATACAAATAAGTGCGAAATATAATTATTTATGACAACATTTTGAATTTTAGTTTAATAAATATTTCTGACCAAAAATCCATTTTCAGTTCAATTTAAATTAAAATTAATTTCTTGATTCTAAGTGTCAATATTTTTGTAGCTATTTCAATCTAGATTTTCCAATCAAGATCTCGTTAAGATGATAATAACAACATTATAAATCAACACAATGTTTACCTTTGGTGGTAAAACCTGTTCCGATAATAGCAAAATGATGATAGTGGAAATCTAGATTTTAGAAATGTTACCGGCCTATGACGTAAGACTTGCGTGGAATGTTGCATACCTAACCTATTGTATAGTCTATCAGTCTGGAAAGTATAATTTTAAAGGTACTCTGATTATTACAGCTTAATATTTCCTGGTTCACTTTTTAATTTTGTTTCTTGAGTACAATTTGAACTTGGCGGGAACGAAAACGAAGAAACCAAAATATTGTACATTGAAAATAACACACTACTAGCAGTTAAAACGTTTCTTTTGGAGTTATGGACTTACACGATTAATGATACGTTCAATTTGAATGACGTATTCTTCTCATTTACAAGGTGTCAAAAAAGTTCATTTACAAAATGTAAAAGCTAAGAACAAAAACCACTTGGGGGACTAAAAGACCACCAGACGCGCTGTCTTGTCAGGTGGCGTTTGGCTTTTACACTATCTTAGCATACCACGAGACAGGCAAACTTAATTCAATATGGACCAGTGCCATTGCCATCCTGGTCAGGCCCATTAGAGCTCTCGATACTCGCCAACTCAGATTACAATACCATTACTTCACTCCAGTTTAGTAGGCCATAACAATGGCAGCGGTTATCACTTAGGCTTGCTTGACATTTTCTTGTAGAATCTCGTTCCTTTTGAATTTCGAGTCTTGCATTCACAAGCCTGACAAGAAGTGACCCCTATCGATAAGTAATCGAACTGTCGGACTTTTATACTGACGTAAAATCAATGGAATTATTTGACATTACAGTTACCTTAGGGTGTGTCGGATCCTACATCATCCATCACCTCAACGACTACTTTTACTTTGACAGAATTCCCGTAGAAACTCGTTGGGATGGACTGGAAAACGATCTAAACTTCTAAAGGAAATTTATAATTTTAACTAACATATTTCACTAGATTAAATACAATTATCGTAGTTCAAATTTACAAAAAAATAAAAGAAATCATAATATTTTTGTAATCGGCTTTTAAAGTTTGTTGCATATTTTAAATGAACATGACTATTATATTGGTTTTTCCGTATTTTAACTTACTCAAATAAATACATTACTGGTCAACTATATACTTTTTTCGTTCACATAAAGCACATAAATGTTGTAATATTTTGTGCAGTGGTATCTCACTGCACTTTCTTTTTCTGAATGAAGAAATGATACACTGCTAGTAGGAAGGTTTGTAGGAACAGCCTAATTGAAAGTAAACATTGATCCTTTATCGAGAAATCTCGACCAACTCATATTGGAGATTTTTCTCTTTCTTAAGTCTATATATTGACATAGCACAAAGCTATGTCCGTTTGATTTACCAATATAAATAAAAAAACGTACATTGAAAAGGTGTGAGTGTAATGTATAACGGACAATTAACACAATCTAGAAAAATGAAAATAATATAAGATGCTTCACCGAAGTGAATATTACCATTGATTTTATACACACATAGATTTACCATCCAATGTTACTTTTGAGTCTCAAAATATCAGCTGTTTTTGTGGTCCATTGTGGAGAGCTAGTGTAGTCCCATGTAAATGCAAAGCAGTTTAAACCAGCTGAGGTTGCGGGCCTCACTAAAACATTACAGGCACAAATATTCCTATTAGATGGAATATCTTTTGTAGGTGTATATAATCAAGGATATTACTCAGAATGTATTCTTAGAGCTTCTTTTCCACCTCATATTTCATCATATTTATGGTCAACTATAGTCTAAACCTTTTTATTGCACAATGGGAGAGAGGGAAGTTACCATGGCTGCTTATTTACAAATGTCTGTGGGAAGACATTTTCTTTACTACAAACGTCTTAATAAAAACGAAACAGACATGTCATTTTCTTAAAATAAATTACTAAATAAAAGTAAAACAACAAATAGATAATAAATAACAATAAACATATGTACGTAAAAAGGGTACGTTTTAAGATTGTACTTTCTTAATATATCTACTTAATATTTTACAATAAATATTTATAGCATAATGAACTAAAATATAATATACATACAATTTACTGAACATATTTTAAAATGAAATAATATATTTTGAACTAACACAACGTATATTGAATTATTTGTCATATCATATCAATTATTTTAGTTATATAAATGCGTCTCCTTTGCCTAGATCTCGTAAAGAACACTTTTGGCTGCGAGTTGCTGGTAAGGGGCGTTATTTTGGCGGCCACCCCAACGACCACCGTAATATAGTACTGTACAAGATAATATGTAACTACAGAACTGCAGTTCATACCTATAAGGAATGTATTCGGTGGGATATAGTACCAATAACCTATGCAATATATTTTCGTGGCAAACAATGCAAAATTAGAGCCCTATAATAAACATTATGTAACACAACAATTTTGAATTATTCTATTGCTTTAAAATTCTATGGAAGTCATAATGTATAAACTATTCATTTTCTTTTCACAAGTTAGATATATTGTTCACTATCAACTGTCTACCAGCCTCTCAGGCACCGGTTAGTGAACTAATAAGTGTGGTAAGGTGTAATACTAATTTGCATCCTACGTTTTTCTTTCCTTTTATTAGTATGATTCTCGGGAAATTGAAACATTAATTTGTAAGCATGTTGTAAAATTTCTTTTGGACTTCATTCGCTCTAGCAAGTATTTTAACGTCATAAACATTTTTTTATTAAAAGTGGTTTTTGAGCAGTGTGCTCCTTTTAAAACATCAAAGTGCAAACGTAATATCATAAGTCTAATGGTTAAGGGAACTATGACAACTCTTCTGCACTAAAATATGCCAAACAGTCCTACTCTTTATTACATGTAAAAATTTCAAATCCTTCAGGAATTAATATAAACTAGCCTAGTTCGTTGGGAAGTACGCGCACATAACGCATCTTATAGTTGCTCAGCCTATACATGTATGGAGTCCCTTAGGTCCTCTCACGAAGGGACTTTACTTGTACTCGCGCTTGACAGTTCCAGCCTTCGACCTCACGATATTATAAGGGAACCATATATGGAGTCCCTTACGTACTCTCACGAAGGGATTCTGATTGTACTCGCGCTTGACATTTCCAGCCTTCGACCTCACGATATTATGAGGCAACCATATATGGAGTCCCTTACGTACTCTCACGAAGGGATTCTGATTGTACTCGCGCTTGACAGTTCCAGCCTTCGACCTCACGATATTATAAGGGACCCATATATGGAGTCCCTTAGGTCCTCTCACGAAGGGACTCTGCTTGTACTCGCGCTTGACAGTTCCAGCCTTCGACCTCACGATATTATAAGGGAACCATATATGGAGTCCCTTACGTACTCTCACGAAGGGATTCTGATTGTACTCGCGCTTGACATTTCCAGCCTTCGACCTCACGATATTATGAGGCAACCATATATGGAATCCCTTACGTCCTTTTACGAAGGGATTCTGATTGTACTCGCGCTTGACAGTTCCAGCCTTCGACCTCACGATATTATAAGGGAACCATATATGGAGTCCCTTACGTACTCTCACGAAGGGATTCTGTTTGTACTCGCGCTTGACATTTCCAGCCTTCGACCTCACGATATTATGAGGGAACCATATATGGAATCCCTTACGTCCTCTCACGAAGGGATTCTGATTGTACTCGCGCTTGACATTTTCAGCCTTCGACCTCACGATATTATGAGGGAACCATATATGGAATCCCTAACGTCCTCTCACGAAGGGATTCTGATTGTACTCGCGCTTGACATTTCCAGCATTCGACCTCACGATATTATAAGGGAACCATATATGGAGTCCCTTACGTCCTCTCACGAAGGGATTCTGATTGTACTCGCGCTTGACATTTCCAGCATTCGACCTCACGATATTATAAGGGAACCATATATGGAATCCTTAACGTCCTCTCACGAAGGGATTCTGATTGTACTCGCGCTTGACATTTCCAGCACTCGACCTCACGATATTATAAGGGAACCATATATGGAGTCCCTTACGTACTCTCACGAAGGGATTCTGATTGTACTCGCGCTTGACATTTCCAGCCTTCGACCTCACGATATTATGAGGCAACCATATATGGAGTCCCTTACGTACTCTCACGAAGGGATTCTGATTGTACTCGCGCTTGACATTTCCAGCCTTCGACCTCACGATATTATAAGGGAACCATATATGGAGTCCCTTAGGTCCTCTCACGAAGGGACTCTGCTTGTACTCGCGCTTGACAGTTCCAGCCTTCGACCTCACGATATTATAAGGGAACCATATATGGAGTCCCTTACGTACTCTCACGAAGGGATTCTGATTGTACTCGCGCTTGACATTTCCAGCCTTCGACCTCACGATATTATGAGGCAACCATATATGGAATCCCTTACGTCCTCTCACGAAGGGATTCTGATTGTACTCGCGCTTGACAGTTCCAGCCTTCGACCTCACGATATTATAAGGGAACCATATATGGAGTCCCTTACGTACTCTCACGAAGGGATTCTGTTTGTACTCGCGCTTGACATTTCCAGCCTTCGACCTCACGATATTATGAGGGAACCATATATGGAATCCCTTACGTCCTCTCACGAAGGGATTCTGATTGTACTCGCGCTTGACATTTTCAGCCTTCGACCTCACGATATTATGAGGGAACCATATATGGAATCCCTAACGTCCTCTCACGAAGGGATTCTGATTGTACTCGCGCTTGACATTTCCAGCATTCGACCTCACGATATTATAAGGGAACCATATATGGAGTCCCTTACGTCCTCTCACGAAGGGATTCTGATTGTACTCGCGCTTGACATTTCCAGCATTCGACCTCACGATATTATAAGGGAACCATATATGGAATCCCTAACGTCCTCTCACGAAGGGATTCTGATTGTACTCGCGCTTGACATTTCCAGCATTCGACCTCACGATATTATAAGGGAACCATATATGGAGTCCCTTACGTACTCTCACGAAGGGATTCTGATTGTACTCGCGCTTGACATTTTCAGCCTTCGACCTCACGAAAAACCCGGTATAATATCCTCCCAACTAAAAACTCGGCCTTCGGCCTCTCGCGAGGGCCTTGCTTGACAATTCCGGTCTTGGGCCTCGCGAATGACTCTGTATTTAGTCGTCTCCTCTTGAAGTTCTTGGCCTACTCCCCATGATTGAATACTTATACCTTCCTAAAGGACATCAGTCTTTGATCACGTGAGAGAGTCGTCAAAATATGTGAACTCAAAGAAATAATTAATCACTCTATGTCCAGCGTTTGCATTGTCCCTTCGTAATAAGTATTTATTAAATAATTAATCTTTATACAACTCTCTAAAACCAGTTGAGCTTTGATTGCATCAAGGTTATCTTACATTTCTTAGTTAGGACAATTTCATAATTTCAACCATACTTCAGCATTTTATGTGCTGCAAACAAAATACAAAAAGATAATATATTATCAAATGTTATCTCATTTTAAATTATTGTATTATTGTTTTCAATAACTACTTTTATATAGTGTATACATTGTATTACATTATTATTTTTTTAAATTTGTAGACTATAAGTTGTAATTATTATTATTAGTCGTAGAATAGATCATGAACATATATTTTTTATTCTTAACCAATGATTCTAAAAGGCAGCCATCTTCCATTGTTACTTCTTGTAATTTAACACTAACAAGATGTTGGAACCGTTGCTAAAGACAATAGTAACAAAATATATTTCAGTCATAGGATTTCCAATTACAAGCTTTTATTTTCTATAAACCATTTGATTGAAAATTTAAGACTTTAGTACAAATTGTGATTTGAAACAAGACACTCGTTTTTAAACCAAAGGAAATAAGTAATGCGAGAAAACACCTGAAACTGAAGATTAACGATTTTATTTTGTTCTTGTTCATCCTACTGATGGCAAATTGTAACAAATATTTATTCTCTTATCATGAATGTAGAAAGTTAACCTTTGATGTTTACGAAAACTTTAATTTATAACGTTGTAATTTTAAACTGTCTTAATTAAAATAAATAAATGTTATAATTTATATTTTCATACAGATTTTTCCTTAAATGACTATTGTTGGGTTGAACATGAAAATGTTGCCTTAATTTTTGAAAACAAAATCCAATTAAAAATTATATTTTTATCTTTTCAATACAAGAATAAAAGGCAAATAATTAACTTAGAGATGAGATAATAAATGGAGAAAATTCTTATTAATTTGATATACATAAAATAATTGAAGCTAAGGTCGAAATCGAACGTTGCCTTCAATAGTAAACTGGACAAACTTTTGCTCCAAATACTCAATAAGTTCAGAGATTGTTGTCATACCCAGCCAGCGCTTAGGTGTGGTGCATCGTCAAAGGTTAGCTACATTCCGTTAACCGTGATTGAGAATTCGTGTTGTTAGAATACACATTTCTAGTCATATCAGAGGAAATATTTAAATTAACAAAATGATGAGGACATTTCCAGGCAATATTACGCTTAATGCTGGAATGAAAATAAGCAAAGTAAAAACAAAAAGGCTCTAACTGAGAGAATCAAAAACATTATTAGCCAACTAATATTAAAGCTGGAATTTCAATTTAAATAGAGATAAAAAACAACACAAATAGTCCTTTTACAAATATATTCCTGTCACGAGAATGAAAGTAATCAATATCCCTGAAGGCCACGTCTAATGAACGCCACATCGACTCCGACAAATGAACCAGAACTGGAAATTTTACAATCAATCCTTTGTAATTGACAGAAGTGCCGCTACATGAGTGTGCCCAGGGCTCCAGATTTATTAAATTACAGCCGGCCAAGCGCCATTTAAATAATGACCCTCTCCAGGCGTCCACTGGAACTGGAATAAGATGGGAGGGCGGTAATTTAAAATGTCAATCTTACAGATTTTTCTTTCCAAAAGAAGACTCTGAAGTTACGTTTTTTTGGAGGAAACTCTCTAAAACCTTTATAAATATGGAGATGGAGAAAGGTAGAAGACGTATGGATTAGAGTAAGTATTTTACACTTTTATCGTAAGGATTCCCCTTAAAGAAATACGTTATGTAACTCTTATTGTTAAAGTTTTACAGTTTAACTTTATAGAATGACAGTTTAATATTTTACTAGTACTTACAAAAAGATGAAACTATTATATAATCTCTAGAGTCAGCCTCATGTTTGTTATAGTATTTGTCAAGAGCTCCATGACACAGTGGGTTTAATTGATTGTAAATTGACTTTGAAACTGTTCAACTTATATTCTCCTTAATCGGCCTGTCATGTTCAATTCATACATCAGCTGATATCCTTGTCCTCGTTTCCTGTTCATTCGTTCAATCCCTCTCTAAATGATAATTTACAGCACATTCTTTCTTCTCATTACATACTCTGACCAGACCTTCATTCTTGTCTACTATGTTCCATATTTCTAACTCTCTTTAAACCTAGTCTTTTCAGATCCTCTTAACTCATTCTCTAGTATTATCTCACCAGAGTGTTCCTGTTGCAATAACAATATTAATGAATGTATCCCTTAACTTTTAAAGTTGTTATCTGTTGTAGATTTATACTTATGTTATGTGGATGCATAAAACTAATAAATTTTAGTATGGTTTTTTTATTTTCACATAATATTCTAATAGTTAGTCTTACTAATAATAAATATAGATAAAAATACGTATAAAAATGTGCTGAATACTTGTACATTTGATAATGAGGTTATTTAACTTTATTTGAGTTAAATATTTTAAAGAATAACATTTATTTTATTTCAATTAATATGTCATTACAAGCATATATACAGTATATGCATCCATCTTGCTAAATCATAGATTATTTGTGTTGAATAATACTTTTTTAATACTAAATAAAAATTACAACATTTGAACTTAAAATAAATTGTTAGTGAATACAAATAGATATTCAACTATATATACTTTTTTATACTCTACTCCTGTAATTTTATGGACATGTTTACTGGTAAATTTATTCAGGGCACTGCAAATATAACACGTTAGAAACACGTGCAAATATAACACGTTAGAAACACGTGCAAATATAACATGTTAGAAACACGTGCAAATATAACACGTTTTAGAAGCTATAACAATAGTTAATTTGAGATTACTAACTTCGATTTAAGAAATTACGCATTGAAAGCTTAAAACAAAAAATAAAAATTTATTCTTTTATACGTTAGAAAAATTATACTGTTGTGCTCATTTTTGTAGTTTTTGGTGTTATAAATGTAATTAACAAACTTGAAATCATATAGTATACATTCACATTCTCTTTTTGTTGTTCTCATTATTGTAGTGTTTGGTGTTATAAATGTAATTAACAAACTTGAAATCATATAGTATATATTCTTTTCTCACTTTGTTGTTCTCATTATTGTAGTGTTTGATGTTATAAATGTAATTAACAAACTTGAAATCATATAGTATATATTCACATTTTCACTTTGTTGTTCTTATTATTGTAGTGTTTGATGTTATAAATGTAATTAACAAACTTGAAATCATATTGTATGTATTCTTTCTCACTTTGTTGTTCACATAATAATTGTAGTGTTTGGTGTTATAAATGTAATTAACAAACTTGAAATCATATAGTATATATTCTTTCTCACTTTGTTGTTCTCATTATTGTAGTGTTTGGTGTTATAAATGTAATTAACAAACTTGAAATCATATAGTATATATTCTTTCTCACTTTGTTGTTCTCATTATTGTAGTGTTTGATGTTATAAATGTAATTAACAAACTTGAAATCATTTAGTATATATTGTTTCTCACTTTGTTGTTCTCATTATTGTAGTGTTTGGTGTTATAAATGTAATTAACAAACTTGAAATCATATAGTATATATTCTTTTCTCACTTTGTTGTTCTTATTATTGTAGTGTTTGATGTTATAAATGTAATTAACAAACTTGAAATCATATAGTATATATTCTTTTCTCACTTTGTTGTTCTTATTATTGTAGTGTTTGATGTTATAAATGTAATTAACAAACTTGAAATCATATAGTATATATTCTTTCTCACTTTGTTGTTCTCATTATTGTAGTGTTTGATGTTATAAATGTAATTAACAAACTTGAAATCATATAGTATATATTCTTTCTCACTTTGTTGTTCTCATTATTGTAGTGTTTGATGTTATAAATGTAATTAACAAACTTGAAATCATATAGTATATATTCTTTCTCACTTTGTTGTTCTCATTATTGTAGTGTTTGATGTTATAAATGTAATTAACAAACTTGAAATCATATAGTATATATTCATTCTCACTTTGTTGTTCTCATTATTGTAGTGTTTGATGTTATAAATGTAATTAACAAACTTGAAATCATATAGTATATATTCACATTCTCACTTTGTTGTTCTCATTATTGTAGTGTTTGATGTTATAAATGTAATTAACAAACTTGAAATCATATAGTATATATTCACATTCTCACTTTGTTGTTCTCATTATTGTAGTGTTTGATGTTATAAATGTAATTAACAAACTTGAAATCATATAGTATATATTCACATTCTCACTTTGTTGTTCTCATTATTGTAGTGTTTGATGTTATAAATGTAATTAACAAACTTGAAATCATATAGTATATATTCACATTCTCACTTTGTTGTTCTCATTATTGTAGTGTTTGATGTTATAAATGTAATTAACAAACTTGAAATCATATAGTATATATTCACATTCTCACTTTGTTGTTCTCATTATTGTAGTGTTTGATGTTATAAATGTAATTAACAAACTTGAAATCATATAGTATACATTCACATTCTCACTTTGTTGTTCTCATATTGTAGTGTTTGATGTTATAAATGTAATTAACAAACTTGAAATCATATAGTATATATTCACATTCTCACTTTGTTGTTCTCATTTTGTAGTGTTTGTGTTATAAATTTAATTAACAAACTTGAAATCATATAGTATAATTCACATCTCACCTTTGTTGTCCTCATTTTTGTAGTTTTTGATGTTATAAATATAATGAAACGATCAACAATCCTATAGTATACATTCACATTCTCACTTTGTTGTTCTCATTATTGTAGTGTTTGATGTTATAAATGTAATTAACAAACTTGAAATCATATAGTATACATTCACATTCTCACTTTGTTGTTCTCATTATTGTAGTGTTTGATGTTATAAATGTAATTAACAAACTTGAAATCATATAGTATATATTCACATTCTCACTTTGTTGTTCTCATTATTGTAGTGTTTGGTGTTATAAATGTAATTAACAAACTTGAAATCATATAGTATATATTCACATTCTCACTTTGTTGTCTCATTATTGTAGTGTTTGGTGTTATAAATGTAATTAACAAACTTGAAATCATATAGTATATATTCACATTCTCACTTTGTTGTTCTCATTATTGTAGTGTTTGATGTTATAAATGTAATTAACAAACTTGAAATCATATAGTATATTTTCCTTTCACTTTGTTGTTCTCATTATTGTGTGTTTTTGGGTTTTTAAAATGAAAATTAAAAAACTTGAAATAAATTATGTAAAATTCCATTTTTCACTTTGTTGTTTCATTATTGTAGTGTTTGGGTTAAAATGTAATAAAAAAACTTGAAATAATAGTATATATTCAATTCTCACTTTGTTGTTTCATTTTTGTAGTGTTTGGTGTTATAAATGAATTAACAAACTTGAAATCATATAGTATATATTCACATTCCCCTTTGTTTTTTCATTATTGTGGTTTTTGGGTGTTAAAATGTAATTAACAAATTGAAATCATATAGTATGAGCCCCACCCCCCCCCAAAAGTGGAAAGCGTGCAACCCGGGGGGGATGGCTCAAAACAAGTCGAGCGATGGACACGGGTGAGTTGGAGGGTCAAAATAACACTCGGCAGCTGAGAAAAACTAATTTATTATCATGAAACCAAAAATATCAATTAATCAAATTTGGCAAAAGGCCACAATAAAAAGAGGCAGAAGGCCGCAACAATATTTTGCAGTTAAATAAATAACAAAACACACAAAATTTAACAATATAACGACAAAAGCTACCAAAACACTTAACGCCTACAAAACAACAAACTCTACGAATTACCAAAGTTAACAATTACATGGCCTATGGCCTATCTGCGGTTGGGCCTGAGACACCCAAAACGTAAGACAAATTATTAACATTTAAAAAAATGACCAATAAGAAACAAATTTAGATAACCCCAAAATAAAAGTGAAATTTAGAAAACTTTTGGATCACAACACTTTAACCCGGCAATTTAGCCACACATCCCTTTTTTCCCCCGGGGCCAGGGAGAAAACCCGGAAACCCCGGGGCAGCTCCGTTTAAGTTAACAAAAAGCCAATAATCCCCTTTTGGTGATTTTAAAAAATTAAACAATAAAAAAAAAATAAAAAAACACGGTCCTTTATTATCCCCGGACATCAATAATTAAATTTAAACAAAAAAAAATAAATAACGATCACGGGCCAAATAACAATAAATAAAACAAAATTTAAACCCATGGGGCCCAAACAAAATAAAAAAATCCAAAAATATAACAATAAAATAAACAAAATTAAAAAAAAATAAAAAAAATATCAACGTTTTCTTCTTTTTTTTTTAAAATTGTAATGTTCAAAATGCCCCCATGGCTGTTTCTTCACTTTGTCCAAACGTTTGGGCCTGGGCAAAAATTACCCACAAGCTTTTTTTTCTTCTTTTGTTTTTATATATTTTTTTTTTTTTTTTTTTTAAAAACACCCCCCCCGCCGGGGAAAAAATGGAAAGAAAAAGGGGCTAAAAATTTACCCAAGATGTAGGGCGGGTAGCGGGCAACTCCAGGGTTTCCAAGGCCCAGGGCCCGGGAGCGGGAGAATACGAAGTTCCCCCGGACGGCGGGGTGAGGGGAAAGTCCTAAGGCCCTGGGGTTTTGGGAACCTTTTTAGCCGGAACCCTGGGGGGAAAACGCTGCAAAAAAAATGCAGACAGCCAAATTGCCCCAAGCTGCTGGAACACGGAAAAAAAAGGAACTGGGGCCCAAAGGCTACCAAGTACACGAAAAGCAAGGCAAAAGCGAATCTCAGGCAGCCTGGGAACAACGACGAAAAAAAAAAGAAAGTCCGGAAAGGAAAAAAATTTGAAAAAAAAGGGGGGGGGTTAAAAAAAAAAAAAAAAAATAAAAAGGGGGGGGGGGGGGGGGTGGGGGGGTGGGGTTTTTGGGGGGGGGTTTTTTGGTGGGGGAAGGTAAATTTTTTTAAAAAAAGGAAAAATTGGAAATTGAAAAAAATTGTGGGGAAATTTTTAAAAATTTTTGATGGGGAAAAAGGGGTTAAAAAAAATGTATGGGTGGGGGGAAAAAAAAAAAATTTGATTTTTGGGGAAAAACCCCAAAACCCGCGAAAGATTTAACCAAAAGGGTTGGAAAAATTTCTCCCCCCCCACCCCCCTTGGAGCTTTGGCGGCGCCCCCCAGTGGGGGACACCCGTCACCTGGGAGGGGAGAAAACCCCCTACCTCCACTTACAAAAGGGGGAGGAGGGGCCCGAGCCAAGGGGGGCTTGTATTCCCCTTGGAAAAATAAAGAAAGCCAAAATTACCGGTGTTTTGTTTTGCATGGAAATAAAAGGGCAAGGATTCGGTTGAATTAAGAAGGTGTGGGAAAGGAGAGGATCCATCCTGTCCTTCCAAAAAAAAAAGAATAGGGGGGAAATGGTACCGTTGCGGAACCGATGGAAGGACCCAAAAGTGGGAAATTGGGGGAAACCATGGGATTGCCGTGGGGCCCAAGGGGAAAAAAAAACAATCGGAAAGTACCAAAAAAAGGTGGAGCTTGCTTTCACGGGGGAAAAAGTGGGAAAACCCCCAAAGGGGGCCCCCCCAGAAGATCAAACCCCAAAAAATTTTTTGCTGGGGGTTTCTAGGGAAAAGGGGAAACCCCTTAGAACTCCGGCCCCCCTTAGATAAACCCAGACTTCGATGGGCTTTGAAGCCCAAGTGACCGCCCCCCGGGAAAGGGGATTCGAAAGACTCGGTTAGATGCTAGGAATCAGGGGTTCCCCCCGGAGGGGGAAAAAAGATACCCCCGGACGAAAATAGGGGGGGGGGGGGGCCCCCTCCCGAAGAACCAAAGAGGGGGGTCGGGTTTTTTTTGGTGGCCCTTCCAAAAACCCAAGGGAAAAAAACCGAAACCCAAAATGGAAAAGGCCCCGTGGTGGGTCAGGGGGGAACGGAAAAGGGACCGAACATTTTTGGTCCCCGTGTTTTAAATCGGGAAAAGGCAGAAATTTTGACCCCCAACGAAATTTTCCCACTTTTTTTTTAAAAAAAACCAGAATTTTGCCCCCCAAAGAACACTTTCCGAAAACCGAAATTGCCCACAAGACAAAGCCGAATTTTAAGGAAAAAATTTTCCCTTCCGGGAGCAACGTCTCGAAGCAAAAAACGGGGCCCCCACCCCATAAAAAATTTTGGGAAAAACAATCCCCAGAAAAAGGGGGTGCTGAAAATAAATTTTCCCAAAAAACAGGGACCCAGGGGAGGGAGATGTCCTTTAGAATAAACTCTCTATTGGCCCCAACAAAAGGGAACCTTTTTTTGAGCCTTAAAGGGGCCCGTCCGGAGTTGGGGAAAAAGGAAAAATTCCCCCCCCAAAAAGGGCAACCCCTTGGCCCTTTGGGGGGGGAAAATCCCAAACCCCCCAGGTCACGGCCCGGGAGAAAAAAACCCGAAAAAACTCGGGCGAAAAATTGACCCTCGGAGGGGTTAAACCAGGATTTAGGCGACAAGAAAATTCCCCCGATTTTAGTTTCCCCCCGGGTTACGTAAAAAAAATCTCCGGTAAATTTCAAATTAATTAAAGGAAGATGGAATAAAAAACATAATCTGGGACCCCCCCCGCAAAACCCCCGGAACCCCAGGAAGGAAAATTAGGAACCAGAACTGTAAGTTTTTTCCCCGGAAACTGGAGGCCGGTTTAAAAACCAAAAAAAAACCTTCCAAATCAAACCAGAAAAATAGGGAAAGGGGCATCAATAGGAAATGGTTTAGTCCCATAAACCACCAAACTTGACTTTCCATTATTCAAAAAAAACTGGGGAAAGAAAGAAGGGGTTTCATCACCCCTTCCAAACTTCCCAAAACCCCCCCCTAACCCCCCCCCCTTTGGGGGGAAAGGTGGAGATTCTAACTGGTGGGGAAAAGGTGGGTGGTTATACCCCGAAGAGAAGTGACCCCAAGCCCGGCGTAACACATCCGGAAACGCAAACACGCCTCCAATGGGCCCCCGCCTGCTCAGGGGGGGGTGACCAACTGGATCCCCCTTTGGGGTTTTTCGGGCCACAACCCCCTCTCTGACTGCAGGGGGGGGGTTGTAAACCAAAAAGGGGACCCAAAAATCGCCGATTAAACTTGAAAAATATCTGTCGTTTGGAGGCAAGCACCATACCCTTTTAGAAAAAACTGCCCCCAGGATACAAAAACCCCGGGCCTTGGAACAAGAAAACCCCCTCCCCGGGAAAACCTTCAATTTTTAAAAGGGAAAAAAAACCCTTTTAATTTTAGGTAGAGGATTTGGGGCCCCAGCACGTAATAGAAGAAGGTCGGTGTGCCCGACAAGTCCAAGGCCGGGAAAAAAAAAAGGGGGTTTTTCCCACCGAAAGAAGGGGGTCGACACACCGTACCCCCAAAAAAAAAAACGCAGGAACACCGAGGTGACCGCCTAAGTCCCAGGGGAAACCATCCCGCAAGGCCCGAAAAATCCCCCCACTTTTGGGCCTTTAGGGCTGGCCCCCCGGGGTAAAAGGGGGGACCGGGAGGCCCCCCCCCCTGAGGTTTCCCCCCCCCCCCGGGCCCGTGGCACATCAAACCCCGGGGCCAAAAAACCCCCCCCGGGGACAAAAGACCCCCGGGGGACCAACCTCAGAATCTTCGGGGGGGTGGGGAAGCACGTGCCCAAACCCCCTGTTCAAAAGCAGGCCCCCAAAAACCCCAAACCAGGTACTCCCCCAAAAACAAGGAAAACAAAAACCTCCCCGTTTTTGGGGGGGAAACCCGGGGACCCCGGTGAAAACCAAAAAGGGGAGGCGCAAAACCCGCGATTCCTTTATGAAAAGAAGGGGCCAAGATCCCCCACCCAACCCCAAAAAATCTGCCCGAGTCGAATAAAGAAAAGGAAAAAAACCCGGGGAAAAGGGCCCCGGGGTCATGGGCCCCGGCTCACAATCCCAAAAAGGCCCCGGAATGGGGAAAACCAGACAACAATCCCCCGGATCGGGATCTCCCAAAAGGGAAAAGGCCCCAAAAAAAGAAACTTCCGGACATCCAGAACAGGGAAACGGACTGGGCGGAAGGGGACAAAAGGGGGAAACTCAGGAAAGACAGGGGAAAACCGGCAGGCGGGGCCCGGAGCCAACCCAAAACCTAACAGAAAACCCCCAGGTCGGGAACCAGGCCTGAAAATTTTCTCAGCCTGCCCCATTAGGGGAAAGGAAAGGCCACCCCCCGTGGGGCGGGAAGGGGAAAGGCCAAAAACCCCAAGCCTAGAACATTTCAAACCAAAACCCCACCACTTCCAACCCCCCCGGTTTACCCAACCTTTTTCGGGGAACAACCCCAAAAGTGCAACCCGGCCCCCGGACACCTCGGAGGGCAACTGAAATTCAACACCCCCTTTCCAACTTCCCCACACTTTCAAAAACCCCCCCAACTCCGAGTAGCCAACCACCCTTCCCCGGCAATTTCCCCACAAACCGGGGAAACACCCCCCAGTCAACCCGCGACCTCAATTTAAAACAAAACCCCTTGAACAAGGGGCCAAAAATTTGCTAGGTTTTTTTTTTTTTTTTTTTTTTCCCCGGGGAAAAAACCCTAGGTAAAACCCCCAATAATTTTGCCCTTTCAACGATTCCATTTTTTTTTTTTTTTTTTTTTTTTTTTTTTTTTTTTAACAAACAAAAAAATTTTTTTTTTTTTTTTTTTTTTTTTTTTTTTTTTTATTTGCTTTTTTTTTTTTTTTTATTCCGAAAGATGTCCCAACCTGGCCTCCGGAAAAAAACCCCCCTCCCAAAAAAAAAAAAAGAATTAATTTTTTTTTTTTTTTTTTTTTTTTTTTTTTTTTTTTTTTTTTATAGGCAACCACCAGCTCAGCCGCCGTGTAGAACGTCCTCGAGTAGGACGTTTCTACCCTCAGCCTGCCGTCCGGGGGAACTTCGATATTCTCCACTGCTAGCCTGGCCTGAGGACCATGTTGGAGCCTGGAGTTGCCCGCTACCCGCCCTACATCTTTGGTGGTAGAAGTCTTCAGTCCTCAGGTCAGTTCTTTCCATCTTTTCCCGGCGGCTGAGCTGGGGGTGATTTATAAAAAAAAAACAGAAAAATATATAAAAACAAAAGAAGAAAAAAAAAAGTTTGTGGATATATTTGTGCCTAGGCCTAAAACTGTTTGGACAAAGTGAAGAAACAGCCATGGGGACATTTCAAACATTACAATTAAAAAAAAAAAGAAGAAAACGTTGATATTTATTGTTATTTATTTAATTAGTTTATTTTATTGTTATATTTTTTGGATTTTATATTTTGTTAGGTCCCTATGGTTAAGTTTTGTTGTTATTTATTGTTATGTTTAGGCCTAGTGATCGTTATTTATTTTTTCGTTGTTAATTGAATTATTGATGTCCGGGGATAATAGAACGGTACCGTGTTATATATTTTTTTTAAATTGTTTAATTTTTAAACTTTCACCAAAAGGGGATTATTGTGCTTTGATTTAATTTTTAATTCGGAGCTGCCCAGGGATTCCGGCTTACTCCCTGGCCCGGTGGAATCAAGGGATGTGTGGGCTAAATTGCCGGGTTTAAGTGTTGTGATCCAAAAGTTTCTAAATTTTCACTTTTATTTGGGGCTTAATATTTTTCTTACGTTTTGTGGTGTCTCAGGCTAAACTGCAGATAGGCCATACAGTTTGTTAATTGTAGTTTTGGTATTTGTAGCGTTAAGTGTTTTGGTAGCTTTTGTCGTTATATTGTTAAATTTTGTGTTTATTGTTATTTATTTAATTGCAGATTTTATATTGTGGCCTTCTGCCTTTTTTGTTGTGGCCTTCTGCCTGCCAGTTTGTTTTCTGAATAAAATTTAGTTTTGCTCAGCTGCCGAGTATTATTGTGACCCTCCAACTGCCACCCGTGATCCCATCGCTCGACTTGTTTTGAGCCATCCCCCCGTTGGCACGCTTTCCAGCTTTGGTGGGGGGATGGGTCTCAGCTCAGCCGCCCTTTTTTGTTAGGAGGGTAGCCATGTAGAATCTCGAAGGGAGTGGCATTGTGACTCTCATGCTTGGAAGAATTAAAAGCAAGCTGGAGCCAATTGAGACCCATCCCCCCACCAAAGCTGGAAAGCGTGCCAACCGGGGGATGGCTCAAAACAAGTCGAGCGATGGGATCACGGGTGGCAGTTGGAGGGTCAAAATAACACTCGGCAGCTGAGCAAAACTAATTTATTATCATGAGAACCAGAAAATATCAATTAATCAAACTTGGCAGAAGGCCACAATAAAAAGAGGCAGAAGGCCGCAACAATAATTTGCAGTTAAATAAATAACAAAACACACAAAATTTAACAATATAACGACAAAAGCTACCAAAACACTTAACGCTACAAAAACAACAAACTCTACGAATACCAAAGTTAACAATTACATGGCCTATGGCCTATCTGCGGTTGGGCCTGAGACACCCAAAACGTAAGACAAATTATTAACAATTTAAAAAAATGACCATTAAGAAACAAATTTAGATAACCCCAAAATAAAAGTGAAAATTTAGAAAACTTTTGGATCACAACACTTTAACCCGGCAATTTAGCCCACACATCCCTTGATTCCACCGGGCCAGGGAGTAAGCCGGAATCCCTGGGCAGCTCCGAATTAAGTTAACTAAAAGCACAATAATCCCCTTTTGGTGAGTTTAAAAATTAAACAATTAAAAAAAAATATATAACACGGTACCGTTCTATTATCCCCGGACATCAATAATTCAATTAACAACGAAAAAATAAATAACGATCACTAGGCCTAAACATAACAATAAATAACAACAAAACTTAACCATAGGGACCTAACAAAATATAAAATCCAAAAAATATAACAATAAAATAAACTAATTAAATAAATAACAATAAATATCAACGTTTTCTTCTTTTTTTTCTTAAATTGTAATGTTCGAAATGTCCCCATGGCTGTTTCTTCACTTTGTCCAAACAGTTTTAGGCCTAGGCACAAATATATCCACAAGCTTTTTTTCTTCTTTTGTTTTTATATATTTTTTTTTGTTTTTTTTATAAATCACCCCCAGCTCAGCCGCCGGGAAAAGATGGAAAGAACTGACCTGAGGACTGAAGACTTCTACCACCAAGATGTAGGGCGGGTAGCGGGCAACTCCAGGCTCCAACATGGTCCTCAGGCCAGGCTAGCAGTGGAGAATATCGAAGTTCCCCCGGACGGCGGGCTGAGGGCTGAAAGTCCCACTCAAGGACCCTGGAGTTTTGGGAACCTTTCAGCCGGCAACCATGACTTGACGAACGCTGCAAAGAACAAGTGAACAGACAGGCCAACTTGACCGAAGCTGCTGGAACACGGAACGAAACGGAACTGGGCCAACGGCTACCAAGTACACGAAACGCAAGGCAAAAGCGAATCTCAGGCAGCCTGGCAGACAACGACGAAAAAAACGAAACTGTACCGGTCCAAGACCCGGTACAGATATATTCACATTCTCACTTTGTTGTTCTCATTATTGTAGTGTTCGGTGTTATAAATGTAATTAACAAACTTGAAATCATATAGTATATATTCACATTCTCACTTTTTTGTTCTCATTATTGTAGTGTTTGATGTTATAAATGTAATTAACAAACTTGAAATCATATAGTATATATTCACGTTCTCACTTTGTTGTTCTCATTATTGTAGTGTTTGATGTTATAAATGTAATTAACAAACTTGAAATCATATAGTATATATTCACATTCTCACTTTGTTGTTCTCATTATTGTAGTGTTTGATGTTATAAATGTAATTAACAAACTTGAAATCATATAGTATATATTCACGTTCTCACTTTGTTGTTCTCATTATTGTAGTGTTTGGTGTTATAAATGTAATTAACAAACTTGAAATCATATAGTATATATTCACATTCTCACTTTGTTGTTCTCATTATTGTAGTGTTTGGTGTTATAAATGTAATTAACAAACTTGAAATCATATAGTATACATTCACATTCTCACTTTGTTGTTCTCATTATTGTAGTGTTTGATGTTATAAATGTAATTAACAAACTTGAAATCATATAGTATATATTCACGTTCTCACTTTGTTGTTCTCATTATTGTAGTGTTTGATGTTATAAATGTAATTAACAAACTTGAAATCATATAGTATATATTCACGTTCTCACTTTGTTGTTCTCATTATTGTAGTGTTTGATGTTATAAATGTAATTAACAAACTTGAAATCTTATAGTATATATTCACGTTCTCACTTTGTTGTTCTCATTATTGTAGTGTTTGATGTTATAAATGTAATTAACAAACTTGAAATCATATAGTATATATTCACGTTCTCACTTTGTTGTTCTCATTATTGTAGTGTTTGATGTTATAAATGTAATTAACAAACTTGAAATCATATAGTATATATTCACGTTCTCACTTTGTTGTTCTCATTATTGTAGTGTTTGGTGTTATAAATGTAATTAACAAACTTGAAATCATATAGTATATATTCACGTTCTCACTTTGTTGTTCTCATTATTGTAGTGTTTGATGTTATAAATGTAATTAACAAACTTGAAATCATATAGTATATATTCACGTTCTCACTTTGTTGTTCTCATTATTGTAGTGTTTGGTGTTATAAATGTAATTAACAAACTTGAAATCATATAGTATATATTCACGTTCTCACTTTGTTGTTCTCATTATTGTAGTGTTTGGTGTTATAAATGTAATTAACAAACTTGAAATCATATAGTATATATTCACGTTCTCACTTTGTTGTTCTCATTATTGTAGTGTTTGGTGTTATAAATGTAATTAACAAACTTGAAATCATATAGTATATATTCTTTCTCACTTGTGCTCCAAAAGCTATCTTCCTTTTTTTTCAATTACAATATAAAATATGTAATTTGTTACCAATCAAAGAACACAGTCAAATATTGTTCCAAGTTTTTCTCAATAAATCAATTATTTAAAGATAATAAATAAAAAGGTTGGATTGTCTCTAAAAATGGTTTATTCTCTAAGCAACAGTTTTCAACTCGAGAGCACTTCCCATTTATCGTCAGACCGGCTTCAACAGCTAAAAGAGCTCAGATTCATTTATACTTCAAAGAACAAGGGGGGAGGTATAACAGTCCGTCAAGCTTCGTTAACTCCTTTAAAATATGCGTTTCCGGACTTGAGTCTCATCTTACCTGGATCCTCAGCGTGCTGAAGTTGGTAACATCGTCAAGCACAATCCTGGCAATGCTTGCTATATTACAGTAGTAAAAGTCATTCAATCAAAAATACAGCATAAGTACAATTTTCTGTAAGTGGACCTGACAACATCAGCACAGGTTGCTGAAATAGATTGTGAAAGTAATTAATGTTGCATTTTTGTCTTCTATGTCATTTGTTATTAAAATGTATTTGAGAGATAAATTAGGGTAGTAAACAAGTTGATTATAAGTCCCACTCATAGTATAATATTAATTATGTTTAATACTAAGAATAAGAATGTAGCGTTGAGATTAGAATTCTACATTCTTAATAAACGGTCTACATTTTTAACTAATAATAAACACTACTATAGAATTAAAAGCATAAAAACATAAATAGTATAAGAGTTCCACCAAAACTGTTAACAAATTAAAATAAATAAATTTCCTCAAAGAAAGTTTGTCAGTGTACATAATTTTCAACTGAGGCTTGGTGGCTCAGTGGCTAATGCTTCGGACTGCGGAGGGCAATGTCCAAGATTCGAATCCCCACTGAGCCAATGGCAGTACTTCACTCGTCGAATAAAGTTCACGCACAGGCTCGTATGCCCATGTGAACTGGGGAGTGAAGTTTTTTATAAAAAACAAAAACTATAAAAATTGCGATTCAAAATATGTTACAAAATACTCTGCTAACTTTAAATTCTTTGTTACACATTTGATAGGGAAATATTCAGCAAAGCTCGTAATTTTTAAAAATAAGTTATAAGTTTGTTCTTCATTGTTGAGTATGTATAAACAAAATGATAATTTATATACAGAATGTAAACTATATTAGTCATTAATTATAACACTACTAATTCGAATAAAAATATTTTTAAACTACACAAGCACTAGTAAACTTACAAATATATTAAATCATTCAAAAAATAATAAATTGCATTAATTTTAATTCAAATACGAGGTTATAAAAACTTTATAGAACTGTAATCAAATAAAAACTCTTTAATATACTTTTTACGATTAGGTTGATAGGAATAGTAGTATGTTAGAATGAGTAGAGGAGTTCTTATATAACTGCTAATATATGTATAAATTATTATCATCTAAGAGCAAAGAGAAATGAGTAGTTTTTTTAACATTTTTGACTACACTAGAGGCATGACCGCCTAGAGCATAGACAGTAGAGGTTTAAAGATACTGTTTCTCTTCTTATTGTTCATAGGGAAGAGTCTCTGCCCTGAGTTTTTACATAAATCTTAATTACAGCTGACATTGGTTTAGAGACTTTGCTTATTTTTTTACTAGTATCATATCTTATTGGTTTGAAAATAAATCCTCCTTAAATTTATTTCCGAAATGAATGGGTGTAAGTAAATGTATAGACGGATATATACCCTGTTCTTTCAGATATTGTTAGAATGAACTATGAATGTACATTTTGCGTATTGAGATTTTCTTTAATTCGAAAAAACATCCTGGCTAGCTACGAACAGTTTAGAAAATAAAATAAACATTATCCAATCTGTCCAGTTTTCATTCTCTTCATTTACTTATGTTAATATTTATTTTACTGTAAGGTTTTTATAATGTTGGTTATTTGACTTTCAGATTCCAAATCCAAATTTGAAAGGGGGTTAGATTTGAAATCATATTTATAAAGATTCTTGAATGACTTACCAGATTTGTAACAACGATAACACAAGCCACACGCATATTGCAAAAGGAAACATTTAATTGAGTATTGAGTAATTGATTGATCAAGGGGCTTT